>JBBPLY010000483.1:0-12142 GCA_038090035.1 Xerocomus nothofagi | reverse complement strand
ACCTCATGGTTTTCATTTCCGCTTCGTGTGAATTCTATTTCTATCCTCTTCACACGAACGCTTCTTATTTTGATCGCCGTCTACTTCTATTCCCATCTACTAGTTCTAGAAGTAGTAATTCTGTACATGCACAGCTTGGTCTGTGCACGATTCCTTATAAATATAAAAGCTAGGTGGTCTTCACTGGATGCTCTCCAGTTTTGACCACTTGGTTATTCGCTGTAAAAAGCTTGAGTAACTTAAGGCAACTCTCCTCATACCTGAGCTAGGTTCCTTTGTGCGTAGTGGTTGGATCCGAGTGATTAATCTTGGTCAAGGGGACTTGGCAACGTCGATCACATATTGTTGTGTCGCATTGGCCCCTGAATCATAACAAAGATCCTTCACACCTAATGACAACGTTATAGGCATTACGTCCAGTGAGCCCCTGACTATGGTTGATACTACATTTACCGTCGTCCTCCCTTGTCTACAAACTCTTAGGTTCTATAGGAGTATTGCCCTGTCGCATACCCTATCTACGTTACGATGTATTTGAGGTCTGCAACAAAATTTGGCTTCATCTTTGGGGGTGGCCATGATGACCCAGCAGAACTACTCACCCTGTTCGAGCTAGATGGTTGCAAGGGCCCTCAGTTCCTCAGAGTTCACTCTGGTACTATCATACCTGAGACTGATCATCTTGCTGCAGTCTTTATGAAGCAGTGTGCTTCCCCTGAATGCCCCATAACTCCCTGGAAAGGAAGACAGCCTGTTGGAGTCACAATCACTGAGCTGCAAAGTTGCCCTGGGAATAATATGGTGCTAAGGCCTATACCCACCCCTTGGGACTCTCAGCTCATCACTTCCATCCCAATCGTTGTCAGTACAGGCACCTGTGTTATGTGTGCTGTCGTCGTGGACTGGTGCTCATTTTCGTTGATTCTTCTTGGCATCATTGCCAATGGCATCACTTGTCTTGTTGTAGGCTCAGTCAAGCTGGAATTCATGCACCCCCTTCTTGCTGGTAAATCAGATCAAGATAAATCATCCAGTAGCCATGCTAAATCACACTGTGTCAGCGGCATCCTCATCACGCCCACTGATATCATGTTGCTCAAGGGTCGGGAAGATGCTGCTATGGCTGTTGCTTGTGGCAAGTTCATGCTCCCACCCCCTCCTAGTGCCAGAGCCTTCCACAAATATATCGGATGGTGCTCCATTCTTCTCATCGTCTAGTTCATTGCACAACTGCTTCTCATCCCACAAGGCTCCCTTTTTGGCCAGATCATGTTTGTTACCTCACTGGGAACATTATGGTGTTACAACCTGTGGTTGTGCTCTCTTGACAAAGCAGGGATCCAGCAGAAGATCTTGTTGGAAATGATTCTGAGACTCAAGGGAAATGATGTGAAGCTGTATCAGTTGGAGAACTGGCCTGCCATGGTCATATTTGTCATTCTAACTCTGGTACTTGAAGATGATGAGATAGATTCAGATGATCGCAAGCTCAAAACTGTGCTCGATGTGCTTGTCAAAGATACCAATAATGTCTGGAGAATATGGAAATCAGTGATCTTAGAGGAATTGCTGAAGCTGGGAGACGCCGAGTCCCCAGTCTCAGAGGATGACTTGAATAGGATGAAGGACTTGGAGGTGTCGGAAAGACTAACTGGCGAGCTCTTAGGGGGAGATAGGCTCAAGTTGGATGCACTCCTTGATGAAGTGCGATCGGGGATCGAAAGGTTCAAGGAAAGAATTCATTTTGCACGGTCCCTCAACGACCTGCCAACCCTTCTCCATGCTATCAAGAATTAGTTGATGATCCAGCTGGTCTTGTCTGTCTGCACTTGGACAAGTCGCGTTCAGACGTGGCCAAGTGCTACCAATAAGTGGCAATAACATAGTTGTGCAGATATATGCCCAGGGAAGGGTTGGTCCCCAGGAGTGTGAGTATACCATAGAACATATCGATCACCAGCGAGGCATGGGGGAGAGACGACCACAACATAATCCTTTATTCGGTTCGCAAGCATGGCAGAACAGGGTCCCGTCGCCCGACTTGGATTAGTGTGACACCTCCACTGGCTTAGGTAATCAGCGCTCAACGCTAGTAGCCGGCGGCGACTGCCAAGTTTGGCTTACCGGTTACTAAGTACCAAGTTCAGACTACAAGTGCACAACGCCGTCGTATGAAGTCTTTCTTCTTCTTCTTGTTTTACAAGAGCCCAGCTCGGGCTTGCTTGTCTTCCTGGAGGTCGATGGTAAAGTATTGTCCTCGGCGCTGCCACCCGTTCAACGGCAAGGAACGCCTGGCTCGATTCGGAGCTCTGATTGGAAGTTACGTGGCTTTCACAGGAACAAATTGGCGCTCAAATTTGTCAATACGGTCGACCGCGCGACCTTCATCGCAGACTCCCTTGACTCAGCACTACAGCAGGTCCTGGACCGCTCACCGTCCCGTTTGTTGGCGCATTTCTGGCTAAAGGATGGCGAGACAATCTGGTGCGTAGATATCCCCATTATTACCGCTTTACTAGCAGCTGAGCTACGTCAAGATGCTTTGAAACCGCTGGAAATTGTTTACAGTACTGGGGTAAATGCGGTCGCTTTTTCCCCCGATGGGGCGCATATAGTGACGGGCTGCGATGACGGGACGCTTCAACGATGGCGTGTAAGCGATGGGAGCAAGATGGGGACGTTGATGAAGGCAGATGGCTCAGTTCTCGTCGTCGCCATCTCCGGGGACAGCAAATGGATCGTAAGCGGTGGATTGGATTGCAAAGTCACGATTTGGGACGCAAAAACACTAAAAAAGGCCATCGAGACGACGCACGCTGACGAGAAATGGGTCAGTGCATTAGATGTGTCACCAGGCTCGACAAGATTCGCCAGCGCGTCGAGCGATTGCACAGCAAACATCTGGAGTCTCACCACAGGCCAGCGAATCGTTGGCCCATTGAAACACAATAATCGTATAGAGTGCGTCGCATTTTCGCCCGACGGCGACTATCTCGCTACTGCCGGCCTCCACGACTGCTTGCGCATTTGGAACAGCCGCGATGGTGCCCTTCTCGTCGAGGTTCCTAACCTCTTCCCCGAATCCCTTGTTTGGTGGAGCGATGATCGAATCTTTGCATCAACATGGTCGACCCAAAGATGGATCGATGCTTCTTCAGGGTCCGTACTTCTCGAGCTTCCCCGCACCGGCGGTGGAATTTCAAAAACACACCTCGCTGTTTCACGCAACCGCAGCTCCTTAGCTGCCCTCGATAAACATATTATGCGTTTGTGGGATCGCTCAACCCATGCGTGGAGTCCCACCGAACATGAACTCGGCTACAACGGGCATACTATTGCGATGTCACCCGATGGCAATTATCTCGTCACTGCGGGAGAGGACAAAATCTCCATCTGGAATCTTGCCCCCAGCAATCGAAGGGAGGTTTGCAATGTGAGTACAATTTTTTTCCGACTGTTCCATCAACTAATAGGCTTTCCTCACGATTGAGAACCAAAATGGCGTGGTAAGAGCATCCTAAATCTGGTTGAAACTATCTGATCATCGTTTCTGCGTCTCTTTAACCAGTTCATGTATCTCTCTGATGTGACACAAGAATTATGGCTACGCGGAGAGATGGAGTCTGTCGTGGAAATACTAGCTCGTGACATCGTTCTCAATGGAAAGTCACAGTATGCTTTTGCCAACCGTTCTCTCGTCCAAGCTCGTTTGCAAAAGTGGGAGGATGCACTCGCTGACGCCGAGATGGTAATTAATCATACTTTTTCCCACACGTGACATTAAAGTATATCCATTGCCAGTCGATCGATATCCAGCCGTCGGTTATTGGATGCATCGCAAGGAGTGTGGCGCTCTGTGGTCAGGGCAGACACGAGGACTCTATGCAGGCATTCGATCTTGCTTTCAGTTGCTGCGTGGCAGAACAAGTGAATTATCTTCTCCTTGTCAAGGTATGCATGATGTAGGAACAGTTTCCAGGTCTCCCGACCCTCACCATTCGGTTTAGTCAGTCATTCTGTTCCTTGCTGGACTGCATCGCCACGCCATTGCTCGTACGACCGACTTGATCAAGTCTCTGCCTGGTAAATTATCTCAACACTGTGTTCAGGTAGCGTGTCGTCACCGTTGAGTGCGAAGCATTTTGTTCATACCATCTGCAGGCGCACATGTGCGTTCTCGTAGCAAAGTCCGCAATCGAGTCGCACCATCATGACTACGCAATACAACTTTTGACATCAGCAACAGATCCTGGAGAAGTTTCTCAAGTGCCAGAGCTGCTGACCGTTACGTTGGTACGGTTTACTTCACGATCATCAGTACAGAATTTGACCGCCGAGTGAAGATAACGGGGTGGAACTTCGACACTCTCAGATTCGAGATTTGTCAGAAAAAGTGCGAAGCGCTATTCGCCGCGGGCCTCACAGGAGCTGCGGTAGCATCCTTTCTTGAAATAGATCTTGGCACGGAGATGAACTCAGAAGGAATGGACTGGGTCGCCGGTAAGGAAGCTTACGTGTGTTCTGTCCCACATGTCATCCACGTTTTTCTTCAGATTTCAGGAGGCAATGTATAGATAAATTAAACGAATTAGGGGATGTAGCCATGGGTTCCGCTGCATATCGTGACGCTGCTGCCTACTGCTCTTCGGCATTGACCCTAGATCCCTTGTCGGTGGATGTTCTACTCAAGCGAAGCACAGCGCACGCGGCGATGGATGACTGGGAGGCTGCGCTGGAAGATGCAAACGCTGTATGTGTGGTTGGTCTTATCCTGCGATCAGCCGATGACACGTACCATAGGCAATCGTACTTGATCCATCACACCCTCGGGGTTATGAGAGGAAACATGCAGCACTGCATGGCGGTGGTCGTTACGACGAGGCGATCGAAACCCACAACAAGATGCTTTCAATACTTGAACAATCACCTGATCCCCATATTCGTGGTAAATTTGTTTGGATCATGCTGGAGATCTTATGACGAAGTTCCATGTCTAACAGAACTATACAACCACTATGTGAACCCCTCACAGTCTATGGCAGCTATTCATAGCTTTGCCAAGTACCTTCAACGAGGCTTTCCGCTTGTTCTCATCGATACCCAGAATGGTCACCTCTGTGACGAACAAGAGCGGCTACGCACCTTTGAAGCGGATGCAAAGTTCAAACAGCTTGTTTCATCCATGGTACTACAGATCGACAATACTGGTATCGACCAGGCAGTACGGGAATACTTCCGATATGCCACGTTCTCTCACACGTGGGAAGAGGACGAGCCTCTCTATCACGATATCCTGCATGGATCAGTTCACGACGTCGCAGGACCACCCACGATCACGAAGCTACTCAGGTTCTGCGCGATAGTTCGGGAAGCAGGTTTTCGTTGGGCCTGGAGTGACACCTGCTGCATCAACAAAGCGGATGGTGCAGCATTGCAAGAATCACTCACTTCTATGTTTCAATGGTATCACGAATCTTCTCTCACTATTGTTCACCTCAAGGGTGTATTCTCATACTCAGAGCTTGGGGCTCTGCTGGCGAGTCTCTGGAATACCCGTGCATGGACCCTCCAAGAATTCTTCGCATCTAAAGTCATTCGGTTCTACACTGAAGACTGGAAACCTTACCTCCCTGCTCATGAGGACATTTTCAATCACAAGGAATCGCCCATCATCATGCGGGAGATGGCAATCGCGACTGGGGTTGATGCAAAGGAACTTCTGTCGCTGTGTCCTGGATCAGATAATGTCCGACAGAAGCTCCGCCTTGCTTCAACTCGCTTTGCGACGAAACAGGAAGATATCGCTTATTCGCTGTTTGGTATATTTGATGTCTCCATCCCAGTCACATATGGCGAAGGGCAACGGCGTGCGCTTGGTCGTCTCTTACAAGAAGTCCTCACACGTTCTGGAGACGCCACGATCCTGGCCTGGACGGGAAAGGCATCAGACTATAATAGCTGCCTCCCTGCAGATATTACTGTTTATCACGAGCCATTGTCGCCACATTTGCCATCGCCCATTCCAGATGACGATATGGAAACACGGTTTCCCGAGCCGGAGACCTCCTCGGCACTCTACGATACTGCTGTGGAATTATATGATCGGCTTCTTCTGCTTCCAACACCACGCCTTGTCAGTCGCCGCCTAAGCCTGCCGTGCATCGTATTTCTGCTGAGAACGGTTAGCGGGCCGTCTGCTGCTGGAGATGGTTCACATGCGCGCGTTTACCGTGCCACCGCATCCGCGCTCGGAGAAGTTGAGATTAGGACGTCGGATGACTTGACTGGTCTAACGAATCTGGTGCTCGTGCATCCATGGCTTCAATGTCTCTTTGACCCCGTTCTTCCTCACGAAGATATGATCGCCGCCGACGCAGAGTCGGTCGCGCTACACGTTACTCCAGGTAGAAACTCCCTTCAAGTCACTTACAGGAATTCCGCGCGGATCTCTTTGCCGCATACCGTACAAACGTTGCAGCTTGCCTCTCCGCTCGACAAGTCCACCCGCGCAATGCGGCTGTTCGTTCGTCTCAAGCAGCCTTTTGGGGCATTGCTGCTTGCACCCCTTTCTGCCAGGGAATACAAGCGGGTTGCGACGGACAATCCGATCGTCGTACGCATACGGAAGGAAGTTTCCCCGCCCTACCTCGCGGACAAGATACGTACCCTAGATATCCTTTAATTTCGCGAACGCGGACATGCTTTGACGTTAGATTGTTGGAGCTCTCATTTCACTATCTGGGATTCCCTCATGCTCGCTCGGGTTGTCAGATGTCAGCATTACGATTACATATACGTTACACACATAATCATCATCCATTGGAGTCCATTGGCGTCGAAGCCCGACGCCCGCCTGCGAAATGGGAGTCCATCTACCCTATCTCCGACGAGCGCATTCTCACATCATGTGTCCCCCCGATTTCCATTTCAAGTGTAGCCACCATCACGTCCGCCAGATCTGACTGAAGTGAGTTATCGAATTCTTCCTGCATCATAACTATCTCAGGTACCTTCCATTGGATAGGTTTCTCTCGCGATGAACGGGAACGTAAGACGGGAGAACTTCGAACTTACTCACACTAAAGAAGCGATGGGTGATTTACTACATTGCTACTATCCTGCTGTCATGTTGCTGCCATTTGGCAGAGGAAAATCCCTGGTGGCCTACGAGATTTTCTCGCACTAGGCTGGCTAATTTGACGGAGGTTTAAAAGGTAGCTTTTGGCTTGGGTAAATATCTGGATGCGGTGAGTCCGACCTTCAAGGCCTCACGACCGATACCCTGGAAGACTTCCCCATGGTTATCGGACTCGAGTGAGTCGCCGAGTGTACATCTACCTCGTAACGCCTTATAATCTCTATTTCCGACGAGCCAATTTCCCGTCAAGAAACATTAACTCCATAATATGAATAAACACTACTCCAGTTAAATACCACTACTTAAATGAATATCGCTGATTGATGCAGCATTTGCTGGGAGATCTTCCTCACCACGAAACAAACTCCAACATCACCTTCATCAAATATCCCATTTCCTCAACACGATACGTGTCCGTCGTCAGTGCCTGAGTAACCTGCCCATCCGAGTATTCGAGCATCGTCTGATTAGTCGTCGCATCATATTGGGGCCAGTATAGGTCCGTGCTCTCTCCGACGTTTGGGTCGAGATGAGTGGCGAAACGAACAAGGTAAGACGCCATATCGGTGTTGGAGAAGTAATCGAAAATGTCGGACCCGTGCCACTGGCATGGTGAAAAACGCTTCAATGAACGAACGATTGAGAAATCACCTCTGACTTACGGCACCAAGGAAAGGAACCTGTTTTTCCCGCTTGTTCACTGTTGAAAGAAAAAAGAAAGGAAAACAACAGGACTAAGACCTACGATCCATCAGCCAGCAGTGCGACAACGTACGGTATGTCCAGATATTCTGTTTCCCAGATCGTTGCTGCACTAAGAACCGCCTTTGAGCCTGAAATAAATAATCCCCTAGAAAAGCAGCGATCCGCTTGAACTGCGGTGTCACCGCGTTGAGATCGCCCGTATCAAATGGAGACCCTTGAGTGGGATCCGTTGGGTAATACTTCATCAACTGCATGACCGCGTCACTGGGAGCATTGGGAAGCAGGTACGTTCGAAGGAATTGTTCCAACTGTGCATCCGTCCTAAAGGAGGAGGTTGAACATTTAAATCGCGAATCCGCAAATTACATACGTGATGTTCAAGCTCCACATCGCGAAGAAGGTTCCTTCGTCATCACAATTCCCTACGAACCGAATGTTGTCATGGGTGGGAGAGAGAAGGGAATTTACTAGCAACGTACCAGCGACGAATGGTATGTCTGCAACAGATCCTTGTTGAACCAGAGAAAGCGGGTCCGCAGTCAAGAAGCTTCCATCTACCCGAGGTATCCATTCCGGGATAGTCTTTCAGAATCGTCATGTTGATATAACTATGCATCAGCAATTATCTATCCAGAAGCGCACCTGATAAGAAATAAATCCCGGAGTCTGGCTGACCGCGACCAATAATATGTCATACGGCACCTCGCGCAAGCACTGCAATGTATCCGTCGCACCAGAACATCCTGTATCCGCTACGAGGGCATCATAGTACGGCTGTCCATGGGTAATATCACCCACGGGATTGAGCGAGCCACTTGACATGAACGCAGCCCGGAAAAGACCCTCGGGATTTCCTCCATTCGCTACCATGTGGAGTGCGACTGACATAGCACCAGCGCTGTCACCCCAGCTGATATCCTTGTCAGAATGAAAAGTTCCGAGAAGATAGTAGAAGACAACTGACATGGTCACTTTGGTAGGGTCTCCCCCGAACGCGCCAATGTATTTTTGGATCCAGCGGAGAGCGAGACGTTCTGTCGGATAGTTTGATATATTAAGATGCAGCACTTTGAAACGAAGGGCACATACGATCTTGGAGACCAAGATTGCCAACACCGGCGTCTTTGACTTCCTGGCTTGCCAAGAACCCAAATGCTAAACAGAGCGATAGGTTGCCACGAAGAGAGATCGAAAACGGTGAGCCCACCTACCGTTTTGACTAAATAAATCGACATATGTTATGACACTATATTTGTGCGGTAAACAGGCGCGGACGTGCTCACCGATAGTTCATGCTGACATACACAGCGGGGACGCCAAGCGAGATCGCTTTCTCCACTACACCATTCCCGTCGTACCTGTAGTCCCATAAGCCGTTGCACACACTCAGGGACATCAGGACGCACAGCATCGTACCGCTAAGCTCAAATGCGCCAGAAAAAATCCACTGACCATGACCTTGGTTAACAAAAAGAAGATAGACCGCGAGTACTTGAAACTCACCACAATCACAGGCAACTTTGACTCGGGTGTTGCGTCGGCAGGGGCGATCACGTTCAACGTCAGACCTATGTCCCAGATCGTCACCATCTTTCAGCGTTAGCCGGACGACCTGGAGAGGTAAACGCACAGTCTTCGGCAGAAGGAATGACGACGTTGAAAAGTAAGCTCTCGATATAGTCGACTACGTCGCCAATGAGAGATGGTGGCACGTCCAGAGGAAACAGCTGAGGGCACGCAGGACCGTATGTGATCGCGGAGAGGCTGGTGTCATATGGCGGCAGTGCTTGAGGTAGCTGGAAGCGAAGGTTTCCGGTCCTGTTTCGAAACAGGGGAGGCTATGACATCAGATGTGCCGAAATGGGCCTCCGAGATGGGCCAGCGTATGGACGTACGGTGGTTGTGCAAACGGAATTCCTAGGAATTGATTGGTAGACCCCCAGGACACGCCCGTCACCGTCGCTTTATCGAGGGACACGGTTGGCACTGCACGCGCCCGCATATGCCGGTGACGTGCGTCAGCAAGATCAACGATAGTGAGAAAAGCCAAGAGCACAATGATCTGCAACATGTTAGGAAACTCCCTCGTTCGAGGCACCTTCGTGTACAGGACTCTGCAGGTCAGTATTTTCAACCGGCTTAAATTGTTTAATAGTTCGGTTCACAAAATGATTTAAAATAGGGTTCGTGGTACCGATGAGTACGTTGGATCATCCGCTTTATGTAACTCGACATCCGTGAGAACGGCCTCGCGATCTATGAAAAAATGATTGCAGTGATTACAATCCGTTGTGCGATGAACTTCTTACTTGTGAGTGACCGCAGTTGCTGCTGCCGGGGCACAGTAAAACAATAACAATTTGGTCCATTCAAATTGCCAGAGCCTCGCTACACTGCAACTTGCAGATCAGTAAAATACTATATTTGTTTTTGTTTGTCTGATGGAAAATTTCTACATATGAAAGAGCTCCGACGGTTTTGTTTCGACGTGCAATTAGGCGTGGGGAGCAACTTGAAGGAACCTGATCCGGGCTGCCGCAATGGTCTGTAGGCCCGACGGCTGTTCTTCCGCCCCAATCACTGCAAATCGGTCCCAACTTGAAGGCCAGAGACAACTGCCAGTGATACATGGTACAGGTAACGTCACCTTCTAAGAGGTCTGATTGGGTAAATTTCTCATGCTAATCCGACGACTCGTCGAGTGCGGAGTACTCAGTGGTTCATGCGAGCAGCATACCCCTTCGGCAAAAGCCTGGAGTTATTAATAACAGTACTAATCTCCACGACACCCGGGCCAATAAACAGGACCCATCAAGAACATCACCTCAGCAAATGGGCCACCCCCATCGAAACCCATTCCTCACCACGAAACCTCAAACATCACATTGGTGAGATATTCCATTTCCTCAACACGATACGTGTCCGTTGTCAGTGCTTGAATTACCGGTCCATCCAAGTATTCGAGCATCGTCTGATTGGTCGTCGCATCGTATTGGGGCCAGTATAGGTCCGTGCTCTCTCCGACGTTCGGGTCAAGATGAGTGACGAAACGGACAAGGTAAGATGTCATATCCGTGTCGTAAAAGTAATCAAGAATGTCAGACCCGTGGGCCTGGCATCGTAAAAATGGTTGAATGGACGAATCACTGAACAATTAAAGCTGACTTACGGCACCAAGGAGAGGAACATATTTTCCCCGCTTGTTCACTGTTGAAAAAAAAAAAACAAAGGAAACACCAGCCTTAAGCCCTGCGACCCATCAGTCGATAGTGCGGTAACGTACGGTATGTCCAAATATTCTGTTTCCCAGATCTTTGCTGCACCAGGAACCGTCTTTCGGTCTGAAGTAAATAGTCACCCAAGAACGCAGCGATCCGCTTGAACTGGGGCGTCAATGTGTTGAGATACCCCGTGTCATATGGAGATCCTTTGGTGGGATCTGCTGGGTAATATTTCATCAACTGCGCGATCGTATCCGTCGGAATATTGGGCAGCAGGTACATTTGAAGGAATTGTTCGAACTGTGCATCCGTCCTACGGAAAAGGAAGAGGTTGAATCGTTCGATCCGCCATCGTGAATCTATAAATCGCGTACGTAATGTTTATGCTCCACGACGCAAATATCGTTCCCTCGTCATCGCAATTCCCTATCAAACGCTTTGTCATGGAAGAGTGAAAGCGCATCTATCGCCGACATACCAGCGATGAACGGTACGTCTGCAACAGATCCCTGTTGAATCAGCGATAGCGGCTGTGCAGTCAAGAAGATCCCGTCCACGCGAGGAACCCATGCCGGGACAGTCTTTGAAATCGTACATGTTGATACGGCTACACATCAGCAATCATTCTATCTCTTTCCGTGCATCCAGCGTACCTGATAAGAAGTAAACCCAGGACTCTGGCTTATCGCGGCCAACAGCATGTCGTATGGTACCTCGCGCAGACACTGCAATGTGTCTTCCACACCAGAACACCCTGTGTCCGCAACGAGGGAATCATAGTACGGCTGTCCATTGGTGATGTCACCCACGGGAATGACCGAACCACTTGTCATGAAGGCAGCCCGGAAAAGGCCTTCGGGATTTCCTCCATTGGTGACCATGTGAAGTGCAACTGCCATGGAACCCGAACTGGCACCCCAGCTGATATCCTTGTCAGAATGGAATGGAAGAGTGAGAGAAGATAGCTGACATGGTTACTTTGGTAGGGTCTCCCCCGAACGCGCCGATGTATTTTTGGATCCAGCGGAGAGCGAGACGTTCTGTCGGATAGTTTGATGTATTAAGATGCAGCACTTTG
>JBBPLY010000481.1:0-12160 GCA_038090035.1 Xerocomus nothofagi | reverse complement strand
GTGGGATAAGTGGGCCATAACTCATGATGGATGACTGGAGTGCGGCGGTCGTGGTCAACTGTGGTAAGGAACGCCGACGCAGCGCTCCCTCGTCAATAGCTCGATCGTCCTTCAGGAACCAGCGTGTGACGAGTTCTTTGGGGCGATCGGAAAAGCGCGAATTCGCATTGGTGACTTCTCGAGGCACGTCACCGTGCATCATCGCGTTCGCACTGCTATTCTGATCCAGGGAAAGATCGATCCAGAGGAGACTTGCAAACTTTAATCAACACCGGGTAGGCTCCTGGAAAATCGACCGGACACACCTATTAAAAGGAAAACCCAGGCCAAGAATACCGGCTGAACCGGTCTGGACGACGGACGTATTCGTGGAATTGATCGCGGAGAAGTACTGACCCTGTAAGCCTAGCCCAGCCAAGGAGACAAAGTCGGACCCGATGGGACCTTTGGCGTAGGTTCCCGTCCTAGAATCCCCGTATGTTAACTTCGCGTCCAGATGGGCGGGACGAAAACTCGAGAGTGGGTACAACGGGACGTTGTTGGACGAACACAATTCCTGACACGATGTTGACAAAACCCACAGATCGGAAGATCCCGTATCTTTCAAGAGAAAATGTCAGCGCATCATGATCGCGCGCAATGGAAGCGGTGATTTCTTACCCAACACAACGGGTATATGCGTCTCGCCGACTTGGATCTGGACGGTGTACGTTCTAGTGATGGACAGAATCAGCGATCAGGAGGGAAAGGACACGAAATAGTCACTACATGTCCTCGAAATCACCAAGGCCGATGGATCCGGTGCTCGAAGAGCGCCGCGCGTATTTTGACTCCGGTGTTCGGACGATGGGAACATGAATACCTCCATAATTACGCTTCGTCCCCGTCTCACTGTGAGATCGACAGCTGACCATCAAGGATGCGAGCACAAAGGCGCGCCCAACGCGAGAATTACCCATTCGACGTAGCAACGCACGATTGGTACGAACCGTACCCCGCCGGACTTTAGATGAATTCCTGGAAAACAACGAAAAGGAATGTAGTAAGTTGCATTGTCCGTGTCTGAATTTCTTAAATCTCAGCAAAACATGCTGGTACTAAGTAGGAATGGAATATCAATCCGAAATCCGCAACATACCACCTGACTCCACACCTAAACATGACTAATAATATTACTAGTAATAATTCAAAAAACGACGCGACCGGCTCCGGGAGATGTCATGCATTCGTTAACTCTCTAAGAACCTGATCATATTGATATCGAAGGCAGTGGACGATGGCGAGGCCAATATACAAAGGAAAGGAAAATACGAAGGAGTACAGCCTCGCGGTTACTCGTACAGGATGAATGACCATGATCACATCCGAAAGTCCACAGGGGCCCGATGGTGTTCACGGCGTTGTAACGAGGTGCCCATATAGGGAATCATTCGACTCTGTCGAGTGATGTCCCATGTTGAAATCGGGAGTAAATATCGACGAAACATCCACAGAGTTATCGCCAAACATACTCAACACTTCTGCCGGAGACGACATGCCATATACACTTGGATCCATTTCCATAGAAGTGGACGTGTCCAAGAACGAGGGTAGCGCAAGTGATGAACGCCGATTCGAACTGAGGTAAACTGACCCGCAAGTAGCAGAAGTCGGAGAGAACGATTGACCAGCCGACTGAGGACTCGTCAGACCGCCAGAAGGGTCAACAAAAAACTCAGATGGCGAAAAGGCCTCCGGGCTGCTGTGGTGGGAACTACCATCACTCCCGGTCCCTCTCGCCATGCTCGGGGTCTTTTTGCGTACCGGTCTTACCCATGGAGGTCGCGTGTTCGCCTGTTCATGGGAATCGGACCGAGACGTCTCAAGAGGTATTTGTGTGACTGAGTAAGTAAGGTAAACCATAGTCATCACTATCAGCGCTTGTAATCAACTTACGGCGACAGAACTCCTCCATTAGGTCCCCTGACCTCTGGCCGCACACGTACCTTCCACTGAACCTTCGCAGCAATCCGACGCATGATCGAAGGGCTTCAAGGGCCGGCTGGATCAGGGGCTGGAGTTTTTCACTCTTACAGTTGAGTAATACGGCCAGGAGCGTACGTCCAGCTTGAGTCAATTGATGGATGACGTGGACTCCGTCTATGGAAGGTGATCGATGACCACATGGAACGTCAGGCATCAGGGCCAACTCACAATAAGTCATCAATCCCTTGGCTGCGACCTGCATATGGGACGAGATGATCTGCAACGCACACGCATGGGCAGCAGTCATGGCTTCTCGCTCCGTGTCCCCCAGTTCCTCCTCCGCCGAGCCGCTGTATACCCTCTCCGCCACGAAATTGGAGAATCGGTGCCTATGAATCAACATCCTGACAAACTGCTCGGCGCAATGGAGTCGTACTGCCTGCGTGACCCGAATCACGTCATCGCTAGCCAGTGTTTCGGACGTATGGGCCCAATATGGGGGTATTGACCTGTGTATTTTATCCAGTAAACCTTCTTCTTCGCGCAGATCCTTTGGTCGCATGTGGCCTGACAGCACTCCGGCTGCACGCAACAAGAAAGGGGAAGAATCCCCGGTTCGATGGCGCGGTGGCGGAATATCCAATACAGATTCCATGACGACCATGATTTGTATCGATGCAACGAACGCGCCCATTCGACTTTCCGTGCCGGCGGGTTGGGAGAGCATGCCATCACGGGTCACGAACTCGTCGTCGATGATCGTGGGCTCCCCGATATCGCAGTCCCTAAGGCGAATCAAGGGTGGTCTGCCAAAGTGGGCCGATAGTTGTTTGTCCCACGAGTACACGCACCAAAAGGTGCGTTTACGAACCTCGTCTTCGATGGGGTCGAACAGATCATAGGTATCGGCCGAACGGTGCAAACCGGCATCTATCGACACTGTGATGGCCTCTGATAATAGAGCAGCAGCCTTGGAAAGCTTTCCTAGCCCGACTGCGTAGACAGCAGCGATCAGATACGCTTGGATGGTGTAAAGTGTAGGGCGGTCCGCGATCGGAAGTGTACGGAGACGGCCGAAAAGTTCAAACCACTGCGTACCTGCCGAAACACCCTCACTGGGATCCGACCGGACGCGGGGGTCATCAATGTGGCGTGACGCAAGACAACAAACAGCAACGATAAAGGCAGCGAAGCCAGGTTCGGCCCATTTTCGAGGGTTTCCGTAATCCTAGTGACATGGATCAGTCAACGAGGGGTGGCAAATGAAGGCAACGAACCGCTAGAAACGTGGGAACATGTAAGAATGGGAGAAGGTAGTAGGATGTACACAAATAGCACTGCACCAAACTGACAAAGCAACGTGGTTAGAAGGCACACGATAAGGGACGCGGGGCAATGATCACCTATCCATCAGTTCTGGGACGATATGTGAGGTTATAAGACGCCAAAGTGTTTCGGCGTTGACGTCGGTTCGTCGGGGGGTCCGATTTGGAAACCATGTAGTGGTATCGGAAGTAGGGGAGGATTGTTTGCCGGTCCAAACCATGTCCTTCTCCGTCTCGGACTTGACAAGGGTATGGTTCTCCACCAGGAGATCGAGGAGAGGTAGACCAGATGTTTCTCCTTGCCATCGTGTATACCCCTCGTCATCGAAGTAGAGATACGAGGCATGTATTCGGGAAGTCTCTTCGAAAGGCAGTTCGGGAGACCCGTTATGTGGGTGAGAGGGCTGTCCCATGACGGAATGAAATGCCGTGGTGGGACTTTCTTGTCTTGGAGAGCCCCTTGGCGGCTGAGTCGTAAAATGAGTCGATGGATTTGTAAGTGGGAAAACGTGGAGAGATGGGGGAGGGACGCCCGAGGGAAAAGTGTGGTTCATGGAAGCAAACGTGGATAGTGGACTTGCTGTGTTCGGATCTGCTGTGAGGTGCCGAGGAGGGTTCAAACCGCCAGCCGCAAAGACGACGGGGGGAATGGCTTGAATGAGGGTCTCGAGCTGATGCATCCTGTCCTCTAGGGTAGCGGTGCGTCTGGAGTACATTGAGAAAAGTGCGCCAGAGCGTGGGATGGGTGTATACGTACTTTGATTTGTGGGGATGTGTACGCTTACCCGGTTCTTCGAAAGTACACGCTGAGTTGGCGGTCATGCAAGCCTGGCATGGATGCCCCTCGTCGCATTTGATTCTCCTTCGCCTGCATGGAGTTCGATGATGAACGCGATACTTTCGAATGCACAGTGCACTCACCGACAGCGATCGCACGCTCTAAACGAGTGTCACCAGCGCCGATGAGGAAAAGGATGCGAGCGACTCACCTGCTCAGCTTGAATCTGCGCTCCTTGAGAATGGCGTTTGAGGCCTTTTCCTGGCTCTCCTGCGCTGGAGACATGGTCAAAAGGTTGAAGGGCTGCTGACGGCGAAAAAGGCAGAAATAAGTAGCAGTCCAACTGCATCTGGTTACATCATGCAGACTGTAGCCGGGCCGAACCGGAAGTTTCCGTGCCTGGTCCATATCGGGAAATCAATTACAACCCGTGCTTTCGTTCCTGAAACATCCGTCTGTGGCCATCAACTTGTCCAGCTCGCTGCCAACTGTCCACTCTGTTCTCGAACCACGGCAAGATCGTCGCGATTGGACCTGATCCTTTCTAGTCCTCCTGGCGGTCCACTTCGTTGTTCGCCGATCACTCACCCTGGCCTACTACAAGACCCGGTGATCGAAATCGACTTGGGGTTGCCCAACTTCATACACAGCCATAAATACGCCACCAGCGGCCTTGACGCTGCTTATGCTGGCACACGAGACGTGACACTCTCGCCATGCCCGGACTCTCTTTAGGTGGCCATGTTACGTCGCAATACTCCGCGGACATGGGAAGCCCCAGCGGAACAGCGCTGTGAACTTGCCCGGCTTCTCATCCGAGTCCCCTAGCCCTCCATTGACTGAATCTTCATTACGGAGAGACGGACCTCAACCCACAGCTTCGCAGCCTCGTGAACTGGTCTCGAGACCGAGAAGCAGCTTAGCGACGACATGAGCCTTTCATACACCTCGAGCGCACCGGGCGACATCGAATCAGAACTCGGGACAAGTGGCGAACGGCGCGATTTCGTAATGTGGCGCGTGCGAATCGCACAAAGTGCTTACCCCGCAGTAATAAAGCATCTCATTGGATGGAGCTCTTGTCATTGCTTTAGCACTGAATGGAACCTTCAATTACCAAACTCATATCTGATCATCAGGGAAAGTTGCAATGGATGTTTTGTTAATAATCTTCAGAATCTCCTTGCCAACCTGTCAGCACAACTCCGAACAGACAAAAATATCGTGGTATGTGGCCCATTTTGGTTAAATCTCCCTTGAGGTGGTGGTTTATGCATGATGGTCCGACCGATCAAACGTATGTCTATCAACAGATGCGACAGCAGCCACGATTTAAACCTAGTAAAGGCATATGTGTACGGGGCGCGATGGCACTTACTCACAAAATGTCATGAGCGTACAGACAATGTTACCCGTCGGGATACGCCACCGTTTTCCGGATATGTTTTCGGTTTCGGGAACGCAGGACACCCGTGTATTCATCATGTGGGTAAAATGAATAATTGACAGTTGTCACTTCTGCAGGAGAAGTGCGACCCTAGTGTTCATTTCGCGGATGTTTTTCCGAGTTCCTGAGCGCGACGCATACTTACGTATCGGTCGGGTTGACTCGGTTTGTGCCAAAGTCACAAAAGTGTCAGCCGCGCTCCAGTAAGTCAACATTGTATGCGCTCGAGATCGTTCACAAACTCTGTTAGGTTTATACTTGGAACTTGGTACCATCCTACCCAAGGAGCATGTTCCTGATACTCTTGGCTTGGCCACTGGATCATATCGGGAGATCTCGGATACACACACACATATTGTCAATAGTCTTCCGAATCTTCACCTTCCATACGACGAGGCACGAGGTCGTCTTCTCTTGGAAACCTCGCTGGCCTGGGAACTCCTGCCACCCGATTCCACCGCGCTATCCGTCCTCTCATCCATCTCGACTTGGCGAAATCGATGGTCCCTGGGCAAGTTTTTTCGCGGTTCGTCAAAAATGACCGCGCGAGGATCGTACGATCCGTGCTATCGCCTCTTTCCCCTTCTCACTCTTTGACGTCCGAGTAGAATGGAAAAGCTTCTTTTTTCGCAGACAAGGGGGGAAAAAGATGTGTCTTTTCCGTAGCGAAGTTCGTGGGCTACGCAGCGACCCTTGTCGATGGAATGTTTGGGTTTTACCTGGGTTTTACTAGTCTGACAGTGGTCGAATGGTTCAATGCCACGGAACCATGAACAAAAATGAGTGGCCCATCGATGAGGTAAAAATGATGAGACCGTAACCAAGCTGCGCCTTCATTCATATCCCCGGAAAGCGATCGACAGGCTTATGTATGTTCGCGTCTCTTGAATGGTATAGCAACTGCACCAGGTTGGACAGGTATGTATCCGGGCCATGAACGTGGAACGACACGTGTTTCATTTAAAGATCTGGAGAACGCCACCCTTATCGTCAAATGCGATTGCAAGCATGGATTTTGAACGTGGTCGTTCGCAATATATTTGCAAATGTAAAAACCCTATTGTAACGTGAATTGACTAAAAACAATGAAGGGCGTCCTAAGATTACCACACGAACGAAACAGCACCGTACTGGGTGTAAATCATCGACCTGTATGTTGCTTATCCTGTTGATATACTCGGGCCAGAGCTATCCTCTTCCGGAAGTGATATGGATGATAACATGGACATCACTACCAAGGACTGCGCTGATAGACAGTTCTTCCTTCCACATGTAGCAATCACCTCGGGGACGCGGCAGACACCCACATTTCCCCGATCCCCAGAAGAAAACGCAGAATACGGTACGCCTCGTGCATAATTTCAAGACAAATTAAACAGAAACAGAACCGTCAGCTGACCCTTGAAGCGGATCTGGGTAACCGATGCGGTGTTGAAGCGGTATCGAGTACGATGAATTCTGACGAGGAATGGATAGCAGGGGTGTGGAGCACAGAACGAACAGAATGTAATTGGGAATCACAGATGCCGAAATGCGGTGTGTCGGAGACTCGCGAATGGAGAGGGTGCTTCTATACCAATACGACCGGGCAGTCCAAATATGAAAGGCATCGAGCAACAGCCTTTGACTGCGTGGAACCACATGATCGCGGCGAGGTGCAAAGCCTGTATACTGTGTCCGGTCCCGAGTACAATCCACAACGTTCTAGAATCCGAGGACCGTGAGGTTCGGGTACTTACATGCCAGTGATCTTGCATTCCAGTGCACAGATGCCCAATCTCGGTAGAGTAAGGGTGATGGGTCATTCCTCGGATACCACCACAACACTGAGAGACCGATATAGTGATCGATAACAATCGAAGATCTGACAGTCTTGTGCTACACCACGACCGAGGGTCGGACCTCGTGAATGATACCAGAGTCTGAGTGTTAGATCGTTCGGTGATACTAGTAGTAAACATACGCACGTGGCTCGCCACAAAAGTGGAAAGATCGGTCCAGTACATGGAAGTACTTCGAGTCTCGAAGGCGAGATATGGAGCAAAGCGGACGAGGGGAGGGCTCAGGGGTAAAGCGGTATAGAAGGTTATATCACCTGCGACTAGGTCCGACTGAGAAGGGAGAATACTCTGGGTTCGTTGAGCCGAACCGGGGTGTCGGATTAAAGGCTGTATTTGTTGCAAGACGTCAAAGGACTGGTCCTTGGGCGGACTAACAAGGGGTCTTGGCATCTTTCCTCTCGATGGATTGGATAATCGATCGATATAGCACAAGTGCCGGCCGGGGTATGCTCGTCCTAGCGAATCACTAACGTCAGGAGTTTAACAGACGAATTCACCGAAGCGGTCTTTTACTAATACTTTATCCTTACCGGGAACGACATCGTCCACTTCCGAGTCGCTGAAATCAGAGGTGTCTGCGCTGTTCTACACGAAGAGATATGTTAGCTGGCTTGAAAAAGGTCATCGGATTGAACATGGCATAGGAGTTGCATATGTACAATCTCCTCAGTTGGCGGGATTGAGTAACCGACTCAAATTTCGCGGGTCACCACCGCTCCAGTGATTCATCAATTAAGCCAATATTAGGCGGGTCGGCGGAGCTGGGAGGTCGTGAAAAAGGTCGTGAAAGGAGGCGATCTACTTGATCATTTGATCGGAAGGAACGGCAGGAGTCCCGGAGACCGCGATTCCCGGAGGAACTTGCGGGCCAAGGTTTACTAAGACCCTGTCCAGAACCATGCTCCTGAATTTCATGACTCCCGCGCACTGTAGCGTCGACGGTGTGATAAACGAAATGGATACCCACCAATTCCGCGCAGTCAAACTAAGCGCCAGATGAGCACCCCGACGCTGAAGGCAAACTCTGGAAGGATGATAGTGACGGCGCACCGAGTTCTGTCATGGTCTCCCAAATATTGTCACGCTATGGTTTGGGAGAGATATGCCTGTGGCAGTATCAGTGGTCCGACTGGATCGATGCTTCTCATTTGGTCTGAAAACGCAGGCTAGTGTCCCAGCTTGAAGATCGGTCTATCATAGAAGACTAACGTGACACTGCCAATACTATTGAGGACAACGTCATCGTGCTGTATACTACCAGTGGCTGAGAAGGAGCGACACCAACAATGATAGTGACTTACTAACGGTCTAGAGACGGTATAACGTCACCAGACTATGGTATAACTTGGCGGCACCAAGTCGCTCAAACTTCAAGACGTCGTAGTCGAATTCAAAGTACAACTTGAAGGTAATGAGCACTGTACGGGGGTACAGCCACCACTATTAATACCTTGGTACAAAATTTATACCCCTAGAAAAAAAATTACGATTTTTCGTTCTGTGGGGGCGCTCCTTTTGAAGAGATGAACAGTTCTACTAATCATGGTAGCAAGAGGTATATTTATTTGGATCAACACTGGTTGGAGAGTTTCTCAAGCCAGGCAAAATTTAGCCACCACTGCCGCACCCAAGTATGGTATGTGGCGGTATGACGACAACTTGAACGATTGAAGCTATACTAGTTGCTGATTTATGCCGTCTCTGCCACCTTGTGGTGGGTTTCAAGGTTTAAGGTCCGCCCCGAAGCAATTCGGCCAGTCTGCACAAATTACTCGGAGGCTAGTGCCAGTGGTCAAGTGGTTGAACTGTGGTTCGCACCATGTTTTAACATATACTTGGGATTCCGACTTCGCATTACAGTTTTACTCTAGTTACTACCAGCTGGAGCATTCTACGTACACTTATATCAGGTAATGGAATGACGGGTATGCTGCAGACATAATTACTATGAGAATTTGTCCTATACATCCCAAGGGGGATCTAGCATGGAGGAATGGACTCGCCTTTGAGATCATACCTCCTCCGGAACTTCGTCGAGTTTGAATTCGCTCCGATAGTTCTTCTCGGTGGTCGTAACAACGGCTAAATCGTCCTGTATGCATCGCCCACTTTCTATCTTGCTCTCGGCCAGTGTCGTGACGTGGACTTGCATCCTGTTCATTCGTTCCCCACTGAGACCGTTGACGGAGGACGTACATGCATGCGGGGCCGTATTCGATTGCTGGTTCGATCGATTAGCCATTCCAACACGGATAATGACCATATAAAACGTGATGGAGATTATGGGCGTGATCTGGTGATCAGGGAAAACGTGTCAGTGGGACTATTCTGATTAGAAAGCGAGGCAGAATGGCTGACCAAGTCTACAAGCACATGTTCAAAGTTAGTTTGGTATACAAAGCAAACCAAAGCCGTGAGAAGGGTGAGGGAATAGATCACGCCAGCATCGACGATGATATGCAACAAGGGCCACAGTTGAAATTTTTGGGGGCCATGCCGGTGCACATACCAGATACGAACAGCCAAGATTACTGGTAGAGAGAAGTTCAGAAACACGCTGCGACATCCATGAAAACGCGGGGGTACACACAGGTTGACAATAGGTTGGTCGTCAACGTCGATGCCCAAAACGGCGTGGTCCAACGAGAGAGGGGTCCAATATCCACCGCATCTTGGTTCAACTGGGATTCGGAATACAGACTTCCAATTCCAGTAACTTGAGAGTATCAACGATTTCGGCCCACCCTAGGTAAATAGCACCCGCACCAACAACGGCACACCAAAGTAGCACTGGCAGAATCATGACAAGTTTGGATTGCCATATCACATAACAGCGGTAAAGCTACAATAGAGTTAGCGGATGACCCTTATCTAGATGCCAAAACTTACGACGACACCGTCCCCTATCAGCGTCTGTGCGGTATACAGGTAGTTCTTGGCTATGAATGTCCAATGCGGCCCGCTTGAAAAGTAGCCATCACCTCCCGGGGTGTGTTGGGAAAATATAGTCAACACAATACTTATGATATGGATCACGAAGTGCTGTGTACCCCAAGAAATCAATGTTCGTCTGGTACTTGTCTAAAATAACAAGGAAACGTACCACTGTGCTAAACAGCAGCAACAAGCTTGCTACCGTAATCATCTTAACGTTCACTTGGTGAGTGGACCGTTGATACGACAGTGCCCAGATAGTGCCTCCGAACATGAGCAATGAAGCACCTTGCCGCATAAATGATCAATATGCGACTTGCCCACGATTCATCGTTAACCAATCTTACCATACAAGAGCCCTTCCAGCAGGATTGATAGGAGTTCTGCCTCGACCGAAGAGATGTCCCTGTACCTCATGTTTCAAGACGCGAACGTGCAGGATCCGGACACCAGAATGGAACAGGGACAGGAGAAGAATAACGGACGAGAAAGGAGGAAGGTGCGAGAGGGGGCTGCGAAAGGGTGTAGGAAAAGTAAGCACCTACTCTCAAGCTAGGATCCCCACCTATGTATCCGGAACTTGGCGTAGGGAACAACTCGGCAAGTTGAGATGGTCGGAAACTGTGACACGTCGGGGACAATCGGTCGATTACATCCTGTTCTGTCCCAAAAAGTGTTCCATTGGAGTCCCAAACAGTGTAAACGCCCCGATCCCTGGTTAAGAAACCTTCTCGCGCTCCTTTTTAGCCTTTCATGCCAGATGGCATTGATGTCGAATCAGAGCACCTCGTGGCTCGTTTGCTTCATTATCTGTTTCATCGTTAGGGTGATATTTTGTACCTGGTTTGAGAGTCATTTTCGCTAGGATAGCGCAAGTTCCCCAAAAAAACACGTACTATAACCTCGTTACACCTTGTAATGCTCAAGCGCTCATCGATGCATTATTTAATAGTGGTATTCACGATGGCTATTATGTGACTATTGCCAGCATCAGAGCGACACTGAAATGGTCATGTCGACGGCCATGTTTTCGAGCTACAATTGAGACTCAGACAACTCTGATTGTGCCGGAGGACTGCCGGCCGAGGTTGCCGAGTCACATGACTCAGATGATACTTTTTACACGCTCAGTCTGCGTCGAAGGGCATTTTTGAATGATCGATTGGGGTGATAAGACATCTATCTAGTGCTCCACCACCACCTAGCCCTCTCTACTAACCCACTCCGATGCCTCGTGTGTCCACCCGTCAAGAACTGCTCAACGAATTAGATCTTGCAGTGATCTATGTGGCGGAGGCAAGACAGAGAAATGCGACGAGGAACATGGAGACCGATGATGAGACCGATGATGAACTTGACAAGTCTGACGATGAATGTGAGCCGATAATTATCCCCCCTCCCGCTCCGATTTCGCTTCTGATTTTTCTTGATTTCTTTGACAATGATCAGAGTGAATCAGATGATATGCGCAGCCATGATGCACCTTACCAGCGTCTTCTGGGTGAAATTACAGCACTCCGTGATGAAGCAGAAAGAGCATGGTATTTGAACCGATTAGAAGTTCCACTCTTGCAAGCCCCACAGATTCATCTTCTGGAACATTTTGCTGTGTTCTGACCTCATCTCTTCTGCAAGAAATTGTGTGTTGATTGGCAGGTATTCGACTGTATCGTTGACAAAATCCATCAGCACGAAATTTTCAAATCTGGCTCAAATAATACACAGCTTCTCATATCTGTTATAAACACCAATTACATCTAACTTTTTACTATGCTCCTTCACCTTTGGACTTAGTCAAATTTTATCTTTCAAAGTCACGTGACCAGTAGCACGTGATCATGGGACATTGACACGTGATTAGGTCTAGAAC
>JBBPLY010000478.1:0-12330 GCA_038090035.1 Xerocomus nothofagi | reverse complement strand
TTCAGTTCACGTATGTTCATGGAGCTGAAGAAGTAATTATGCAGCGTATCCGAGATGCACAAGCTAGAGGAAACCTGGAGAACTTCGATATGATAGAAGGACTCGCCCGGAAAAATGAGAAGATCTGGGTCCCCGATGATGAAGCATTGAGGCAGGACATTATTGAATTATACCATGACTCCACCATGGCCAGACATGGTGGAGCGGAGAAAACACAGGAGTTGATCTCCCGATACTATACTTGGGAAGGCATGCCAACCCAAGTCAAGGACTATACCTCCCAATGCAATCGATGCACTCGGATGAAGCCTATGAATACGGCACCAGCCGGGCTTCTTAAACCTAACCCTATTCCCGAAGGACCGTGGCAGGACATATCCGCGGACTTCATTATGGACTTACCCTTATCCGACGGATATGATGCAATCCTAGTGGTTGTTGACCATTTTAGTAAGGAAGTAGTATTTATTCCCACGGAGAAGACAATTACTTCATTGGGAACGGCTAAATTATACCGGGATCATGTATGGAAGGTACACGGCCTTCCCCGGTCTATTATAGCGGATAGGGGCCCCCAGTTTGCAGCACAAATTATGAAAGATCTGGGGAAGATGTTGCAGATTGATCTGCGCATGTCTACGGCATTCCACCCACAAACAGATGGGCAAACGGAATGAGTCAACCGAGATCTCCAGCAGTATCTTTGGTTATTTACAGCAGAGAAGCAACATGAGTGGGCCAAATGGTTGGCGCTAGCGCAATTTACATATAACAACTGACAACACTCGGTAATGGGAAAGGCACCCTTTGCGCTCATGCGATCTTACAATCCACATATGGGAATTGAACCCCTGGAAGCAAAGGCACCCACTGCTACGGACTTCTCTATATCTATGAAAGAAACGCTGGATGCAGCCAGGAAGTCACTTGAAAAAGCGCAGTTGCAAATGAAGGCTCAGGCAGACAAACGCCGCAAGACAGCACCTATCTATGAGGTGGGCCAAGAAGTATGGCTTTCAACCACCAACCTTAAATTAAGGGAGACACAGATCTCTCGGAAACTGAGTGAACGATGGATAGGACCCTATCGTATCACGAAAGTTATGGACAATCCAGTTGAGTTGAAGCTCCCGCGTAATATGAGAATACATCCTGTTGTTAACGTCCATAGAGTGAAGCCTTACAAGAAAGGGCTGCTGGGACAACATGTCGATAAACCGGGGCCTGTGGCACTCTCAGATGAAGGCGATGAGGAGTTCGAGGTTGATTACGTGGTTGATTCTCGATTGCGTGGTCGATCTTTAGAATATTTAATCCACTGGCGTGGCTACCGGGACGAGGACCATACCTGGGAACCTGCCTCTAACTTATGACATGCTGTGGGAGCGCTAGCCAACTTCCACCGTACTCATGCCAATGCACCTCAGAAGCTGAGGATGCTGCAGGCGGACTTTGATGGGCTTTTCCGCCCTTACATTAACTATTGCGACCCGCTACCTCTTTGGTCTCGTCTGGAATCTGAGCCTTGATGGGGGGGTAGTGTTATGTTCACACTTATTTACATATATTTTCCCTATTTTTCCTTATTTTATTAAAGGCAATGGATGCCTTTTACACTACAGACAATGGACTTAGACATTTTCCTTGATGGATCATGTGATTAGAGTCACGTGCCTGTGTCACGTGATTGTGGAAAGAGTGGTTGCTGTGCGCCCCTCACAACGTGTGGCTGAGTTGCTGTGCACTCGGCTGTGTATTTAATCTCTGTGTTCCCGATGGGATCTCGGCTATGCAAGGCTATGCGCCTCATGTATTTAATCACCGTGGGCTTCTATTAGATGCTTCCATTCCATACCCATGGCTATGCTTCTTTTCTTCTCTTCCATTCTATGGCTATGCTTATCTATGACATCATATGATAAGGAACGTTCCACAACGTTCTTGGACCTTCTATGTACCACAATAGGTACAAACATGTAACATGTATATATACTATGAAATCAATGCCAGAAGGACTCAGTCTAGTCCTTCCTGGATTTCCCTATAATCCTACTAGTCTCTTGTCTGTACCGAAGTGCTGTGTGGCCTGTCTCTTTATTAGGGATATAGGTCGCCAACAGAAAGAGTTAATAGGGATTTAGAAGCCTACTTATGGGCTTACATATCAAAGAAGCAGAAAGAATGGGCGGAATGGCTGAAGATAGCTGAATTCCATCACAATAATTCCGTCACTACTGCTCACAGCAACATTCCATTCGCTGTCACCTGTAATTATTTCCCTTGACTCAGATTTGAAGGTTCCTCTTCCTCTCTTGCTGGTGAGTTCATGAAAGAAGCAGGACATTCTCATAGAGAAGTGCAGGAGGCTTTAGAAAAAACATGAGAAAGAATGAAAGTGCAGGCTGACGATAGAAGGTCAGATGCACCAGAATATGCCATCAGGGATACAGTTTGGTTGTCTACCGAAAACCTTAAACTCCCTTACACTGCCAAAAAACTCACACAGCACTGGATTGGGCCATATGAGATCCTCTGGCTTATGCCAAACACTGTAAAACTCAAACTTCTGACATCAATATGTATTCATCCATCGGTTAACATTTCTCATATCAAACCTTATCGCAAGGTTTTACCCAGTCAACCATCTCAATGACCAGATGCCATTACTGTCTCAGACAAAGGACATGAGGAATATGAAGTGGACTATATTTGTGGTTCATGGATGAAAAATTGGAAATTAGAGTATTTGGTACACTGGAAGGGGTGGGATGAGACAGATCACACATGGGAACCAATTAGTAACCTATCCCATTCACAAGATGCGATCAAAGACTTCCATGCTTCTAACACCTCAGCACCACGCAAGCTTCATGGAATTTCCATGGACACATTCTCGTTGTTATTTATGGACAGAGGCCCAGACATTGAAACATGTTTTTCTGTGACTCGTCTGTAATATGAGTCTTAGAGGGGGGGTAGTGTTATAAACACCAGTTATATCTAACTTTTCACTATGCTCCTTAACGTTTGGACTTAGTCAAATTTTACTTTTCAAAGTCACATGACCAGTGCACAAGATCATGGAACATTGACACGTGATTAGGTCTAGAACCTATGATGTGATACCTCATGGTTTGCATTTCCACTTCATGTGAATTCTATTTTCTATCCTCTTCACATGAATGCTTCTTATTTGATCCCTGTCTGCCACATACTATATACTTATGTAGTAATTCTGTACATGCACAGCTTGGTCTGTGCACCGTCCCTTGTAATATAAAAGCTAGGTGGTCTTAGCTGGATGCTCTCCAGTTTTGACCACTTGGTTCTACGCAGTTCATTGCAGGAACTTAAGGCAACTCTCCTCATACCTGAGCTAGGCGTTTGATTTGTTGGATCCAAGTGCGCAATTGTGGTCAAGGGGACTTGGCAGAATCGATCACATATTGTTGTGTCATTCTGGCCCCTGAATTGCAACACTAGCTGAACATGTTCGCTACTGTCCATCTCTCCCTAGTTGAAGCCCCTAGCTTCTATTGGTGTTTGCATTAGTCGCATCACTATCCACGTCCATACGTATCCTAGGTCTGTAACAATGGAAGGTAAAGGAAGAGTTGAGTCAGCTAGAGAATGCAGTGGAACTGCGAAGAAGGAGCTGAGCAACCAATGGCACAAAGAGAGCAACACAGGGTTGCTTGATAATACAACTGCGTGTGAGTCATGCTAGATAGGTAAGCAAGAGGTAGGGCAAAGGGTAAAAGGAATGACCCGAGTGGGGCTCAAACGGCAAGGGTAGTTAGTCCATGGTGTGGAGAAGTAGAGAAAAGAATAGGGGTCCAATGAATCATAACATTACCCCCTTTGTATGATCAAAGCTATGATGAAGATAAAACAAAGAATTAAGGAGAACCACAGGGGGAACCAGTGATATTACCCCATGCCATGTTGTCAAACACATCATCACCATAATTGATGTCTTCCTCAGTAGGAGAAGGAGGAGGGCGATAAGGGCGCCTAACAGGATGTCATCCAGTGGTACATCGTAAGGAGTTCATTGAGGGAGGGGGAATAGGGATAGGTCTATTGGGAGAGAAAGAACAACGAGATAGGCCAGATCATTGAGATGAAGAAGATGAGGAACTTGAGGAAGTGACCAAAGGTGGAGGGGTACGATGGCGTCGAGGACAGTGTTGCTGGGTATGGCCCAGGGAGGAGATGTGGCAGTATGGGCACTGGTACAACTGACAGTTAATTCAAACATGTCCCAGACATTGACTGTTATGAATGCCACGTATATCTAACTTTTACTACACTCCTTCACATTTCAGACTTAGTCAAATTTTACTTTTCAAAGTCACGTGACCAGTACATGTGATCGTGAGACATTGACATGTGATTAGGTCTAGAACCTATGATGTCATACCTCATGGTTTTCATCTCCGCTTTGTGTGAATTCTATTCTTATCTTCGTCACACAAACACTTCTTATTTGATCCCCATCTCTATCTACTAGATACTTATGTAGTAATTCTGTACACACACAGCATGGTCTGTGTGCCATCTCAGTTAATATAAAAAGCTAGGTGGTCTTAGCTGAGTTTCCCTCAGTTTTGACCACTTGGTTCTATGCAGTTTATTGCAGGGACTTAAGGCAACTCTCCTGATACCTCAGTTAGGGCTTCATCTGTTCATTGGTTGGATCCGAGTGGATAATTGTGGTCAAGGGGACTTGGCAACATTGATCACATACTGTTGTGTTGCATTGGCCCCTGAATCACAACATTGACAAGTAAAACAAGTCTCATGGAAGTGAGGGTGAGAAGCAGGTAAAGATGTTCTGCCTCAGTTTCCAGTCCAATGGGCTTCAATGCATTCTAAAGTGACAAGTTCTTCTTCAGCAAGAGGGGATGAAGAGGCAGAAGGAGTGGAGGGGGATAAGGGTACAGACAACTCCCTATAGGAATGAAGGAGGCAAGAGTATAGCTCTGAGTCCTCAATGAAGGGAATCATATCCAACTGATGCATAAGTTGGATAATATGGTGTTCCATGGTTTCTTGGATATGATGAATGTGAGTAAGGACAAGGGCATGGGTGGCAGACACAGTGGAATAGGATGTGATGGTGGTGAGGCATGAGTTGGAAAGGAAGATGTGGTATAGATGGAGGAAAGACAACTCCATGTCTAGATGGGCATTGATGATGGGGGTGAGATGAGGTTCTCTGAGATGACAAGCGATGTGGGCAACTAGTTCATGGGTTAAAGGTTCAGGATGGTTCGGAAATGCGGCAGTAGGTAGGACAATGGAATCAATGAAAGCAGGTCCATCAGAGAGGCAAGAGGAAAGAGGGATGGAAGTAGAAAGACATTGAGTAAGAGGGATGATGGCAATATTAGTGGGAGAGATGGATTGAGAGGGGACAAACTCCTCAACAAGGGGATGATCTCCCCAGCCAGGGGAGGCAACAGTAGAGAGAGCATCATCGGAAGGGGGAAGAGAAGAAACAGTGGAGGGTGAAGAGGAGGAGATAAGACCAATGGACATGGTTGTTCAGCGTTTCGACTTGGTGGGCGGCAAAGGGGGTGAAGGCAAAGAAGGGAGATGGTGAAGCTTTAAATAATCTATGAGGATCACTTTGGAATTCTGCAGATTCTTTTCAGGTAGCCAGGAGTCTTCTTTGGCCGAGTATCCTTTCCATCGGATCAAGAAGGAGCAGTTAGACAGAGTTCTGCAATGCCATATGATCTTCTCTACTTTGTATTCTTCTTCCCCATTCAAAAGGTCAGGTGGTGGGGCAGGGAAGTTCGGTCTGTGTATGAGGTTTTCATGATAGGGTGATAAGAGGGAAGTATGGAATACTGGGTGTATCTTCCAGGAGGAAGACGAAGTTCATAAGTGATGGGAGATAGAACCTTAGTGATAACGAAGGGTCCTTCTCATTTTGGAGCAAACTTGGGATTAGAGATAAGGTGTTTCAGGTTATGGGCTGCAAGCCAGACCTTATCACCTTTGGAGAAAGGAGTGAAGGAGCAATGGGTGTGGGAAGACATTACTTGGCGAGCGAGCTCATAGGAAGCAAGGGCTTCATTTTGAGCGGCAGTAAGCGACTGGATGCAAGATTCTATTGCAGGGATGTTGGAGCTGGCAATCACTGAAGGGAGGGTGTGGGGTTCATATCCCATCATGAGATAGAAAGGTGATTGGTTGGTGACAGAGTGAGGGCGATGATTGTGAGCAAACTCTGCATGGGAGATAAGGTCAGACCACAAGGCAGGGTTACTTCCATAGAAGATGTGGAGGTAAGTCTCAACTTCTTGATTGACACACTCAGTTTCCCCATCAGTCTGAGGGTGATAAGCAGTGGAAAGGGCAAGGGAGTAGTTCAGAATTCATCCTAGTTCCTTGGCGAAGGCTAAAGTGAACTGTGGGCCATGATCTGAGATGATCTTATTGTAAAGACTGAAGCAGAGATAGACTTTGTGGAAAAAGAGTGATGCAACACCCTTGGCTGTGACGTTCTTCGTAGTAGGGCAAAGAATCACCCCCTTTGTAAGGCTGTGGTCAACCACCACCAAGAGAGAATCAAAGCCAGAGGAGGATGGGAGGTTGGTGATGAGATCACAGGAGATCTGTTGGAAGGGGTGGGAGTAGGAGGAGCGAATGGGGGTAAGGGGGGGAACGGTAGGATGGGTATTCACTTTAGACTGTTGGCAGGAAGCACATCCTTCCACATACTTGTGAATGTATTGAGCAAGACCAGGCCACCAAAATTCCTAGGTGACAAGTTGATGAGTTTTAAGATAACCAGGGTGACCAGCGGTCCTGTGATCATGGCAATGTTGGAGGATGGAGCAATGGACAGAATCATCAGGGGGAATATAGACATGACCCTGATAAGTGAGGACCCCATCAGAATAGGTCCAATCGGAGAGACGAGAACGAAAGGCAGGAGGAATTGTGCCCTTGAGAGCCTGCAGGGCCTGGAGGACAAAAGGATCATCCTTGGAGTGAGAGGACACATGCTCATGGAGGGTGGCATCAATAAGGCGAACAAAGAGAGGGTGGGAGGAGAGTCACACCCACATTGTCATCGTCAGAGGGAATGAGATCAGGACGACGGGAAAGGACATCAGGACCAGCAAGGAGTTTGCCAGGGACATGGACCATGGTCAGATTGAAGTCAGCAAGGTCAAGAAGCCATCAGGCTTGTTGATGATTAAGTGTTTGGGTGGAGTGAAAGAAGGTGAGGTTCTTATGGTCAGTGAAGACCTGAACAGAATGTGAAGAACCATGTAGATAGTGCTTCCAGGCTTTGAGAGCACGAATGATAGCAAGGAGTTTGCAATCATAGATATCATAGTTGCATTCTGCTGGGGAGAACGATTGGGAGAGGTAGGAACAGGGATGCCAATCCCCATTTGAGTCAGTCTGAAGGAGAATACCACCAGAGGCGTACTTGAAAGTGTCTGTGGCAATGGCGAAAGGTGCAGAGAAGTCGGGGAGATGGAGGACAGGTTTGGACAGGAAGAGTTGTTTGAGGTGGTCAAAGGATGATTGGCAAGTTTTGGACCACTGCCAAGGGGTAGTTTTCTTAGTGAGGTCGATGAGGGGGTGAGCAACTGTAGAGTAATCAGGGATGAACTGTCGATAGAAGTTGGCAAAGCTGAGAAAGGAGCGAACATCTCGGAGCTTCGACAGGGTAGGCCAAGAGGCAATACCTTTGAATTTGACCGGGTCCATAGTGAGTTCACCCAGTTTGACAATGAGACCAAGATATTCAACTTCGGAGGAGGCAAACTTGCACTTCTCAAGCTTAAGGTGAAGATCCAGCTCCATCATTCATTGAAGAACACATTGTGTACATTCTTCATGGGTCTTCTCATCAGGAGAGAAAATAAGGAGATCGTCCATGTAGATGACAAGCCATCCTTCCACTATCGTATCACAGAAAGAGTCATTCATGAAACATTGGAATGTAGCAGGGAAGTTGGTGAGGCTGAAGAACATGACAGTGGGTTCAAAGAGACCTTTGTGGGTGGCAAATGCGGCCTTCCACTGGTGGCCATCCTTGATGTGAACGTTGTTGTAGCCCCAGCGAACATCGAACTTGGTGAATATCTTAGCTCCACTGAGCTTATCAATGAGATCAGAGATGAGGGGGAGAGGGTAGGAATCGCAAACAGTGTGTTCATTTAGGTAGAGGTAGTCCTGGCAAGGTCGAAGACTGTTATGAACACTATTATTTTCCTATTATTTTGTACATTTTCCTTATTTTATTAAAGGCTAACAGATGCCTTACACTACATAAAATGGACTTCAATGTTTTCCTTGATGGATCACATGACCTTATCATGTGCCTGTGTCATGTGACTATGGTATGAGTGGCTGCAGTGCACCCCTCACGTCATGTGGCTGAGTTGCTGTGCACTCGGCTGTGTTTAATCTCTGTGCCCGATGGGATCACGGCTATGCAAGGCTGTATGCCTCATGTATTTAATCACCGCGGGATTCTATTCTTCTCTTCCATTCCGTACCCATGGTTATGCTTCTTATTTCACACATATGCTTCTTTATCTCACGATAAGCTTCTTGAACATTCCACAACGTTCCATTATGTTCTATGCACTAAACATGTACAAACAATGTAGTCAGTATATATTGTATGAATCCAACACCAGCAGAACTCTAGTCAAGTTCTTGCTGGAATTCCCTCTGGCATTCACTCGTCTCTACTCTCTGGTCCTGCTTTAGTGTTTGGTTGCACCTATTGTCTTAGGTCGCCAACAAAGACCACCATCCTTCTTTTTGATGAAGAAAAAGGGGGAAGCTTGGGGGGAATTGGAGGGGCAGATCTTTCCAGAGGCAAGGTTTTCATCCAAGAAGGCTTTCGTTGTGATGCATTCTTCAGGGGAGAGAGGATAGAGTTTCCCTACTTTGGGAGTAAAGGTGTCATTGAGGTTAATCTCATGATCATAGGGTCGAGAGGGGGGAACATGATCTGTGGCTTCTTTAGAGGCAACTGATGCATACTGGGAATACTTAGAAGGGAGAGTCGCTTTAGGTTTGGCCTTTTCAGCAGCCTGAGCAAGTTCAGTGGATGCAGTGATTTTGGTGATGAGGGGGGATCCAAGGGGAATAAAACAAGATCCGCATTGAAGTACTCAATGCATGACATGGTTCTCATGTGCTCGATGGAGGTATTGTGACTTGGTTTCAACATCCAGATAGTTATAGAGTCGAGAATCATAGACAGAGTCAACATTGATGTGGCGAGGAGGAGGAGAGGAAGGTTGGTATCGTTGAAAGTGAGAGTTATGTCATCTGGAGTTGTTGGCATAAGAGGAGTAGAGTTCTTCAGATTGATCCATGGATTCAGCGATGGATAGGGTCTGGGCAGACCAATCAATGGAGGGATTGACAATCTTTAGCCATAGGAGACCTAGAATGATGTTCTGGTTTCTGCAGTCCATGACATAGAACATCACTTTGTGAGTGAGATCCTTGATGTAGATAAAGAGGGTGGTGGTGAAGCATACACCTCGTTACGATCGACCGTGGGTTGATCAACCGTAGACCTTCGGGACAAGGCTTAACCCTGCTATGCAGCTAGGGTGAGGTTCGGATGCTACACTTGGTAGACTTATACGAGACGAAGGGCGAAGCGTCCACTCAAGTAGTAGGACGAGGACTAAGGATCACACGAAGGTGACGACAAGGAAGGGTAGATTGGTACTAGGCACTAGGGAGGCACTAGGACAAGGTAGGGGAAGGTAGGACAGTGACGGAGGAGTGAAGGTAGGACAGTGACGGAGGAGTGAAGGTAGGACAGTGACGGAGGAGTGAAGGTAGGACAGTGACGGAGGAGTGAAGGTATACATGACTAAGTACTAGTGGTCTACTTGACCTTACCATATCTATGCTATGTGATACGAATCCCAATCTATGGGATGAGGAGGACAAGTGATGGTGGTGCCAGGGATGGCAAGACTAGGGTCTGGGGTCGAGGATCATCACCACAAGGCTGCCTGGTGAGAGGACGAGCGAGGGTGGTCGGGACGCTATGCAGCTGTCCTGGGCGAGTAGGCTAGGATCTCCATGGGAGGGGCTCTGTGGCAGGGGACGACCCGAAGTCGGTTGTGGAATCCACCAGAGGGAGGATGGGTCCATGCGAGGTAGCATACAAGAAGAGAGCCCACTCAGTAGTAGGGCTAGGACTATGGGTCTTTAATGATAACCGTCACAAAGGATAGTGGCGGGACCTTAATCAGAAGGGGACTACCCTGGGTGAGAGGACCAGGTAGAAGGGAAGATCAAGATAGGGATCTAAGTAGGAACCTGGCGAGTATATATATGAGCCAGGGCAGAGGGTCTAGGGCATAGGGTGTTCTAAGAATACAAGGAAGCCTCAGACATGAGGCGCGGGGATCAAAGAGAAGAGAAGCCCCTGACATGAGGCGAACATGAGGTGCAATGGAAGAGAAGCCTCTGACATGAGGCGTGATAGAAGAGAAGCCTCTGACATGAGGCACGGGGATCAATGAGAAGCATCGGCTTCTGTAGGGTCATGTGATCGGTCACGTGCAAGGTCACGTGACGAGGAGAAGTCTAAGGACGAAGTCAAGGGACTAGGTCATACTAAGACTAGCAAAAGGGAAGTCAATGCGTAGACGAAGAGAAAAGAATAGGGGCTAATGATGAATCGTAACAATAGGTAACTGTATGGTAGGTCCCGTTAAGCCTCAGGTCCGGCTATATCCCTTTAACGCTAGGGGCCGTGTATGTGCTTGGAAGTGAGTAAAGATGATAGTCAAGTTCTAATGTTGGCGACCTAAGACAATAGGCGCAACCAAACACTAAACTGAGACCAGAGATAGAGACGAGTGAATGCCAGAGGGAATTCCAGCAAGAACTTGACTAGAGTTCTGCTGGCATTGTATTCATACTATATATACTAATCTACTGTTTGTACATGTGTATAGACATAGAACATAATGGAACGTTGGAGAACGTTCTGATGACGTATCGTGAGAGAGAGAAGCATGGTGTGTGAATAAAGAAGCATAGCCGTGGGTATGGAATGGAAGTCCAGAAGAGAAGCCCACAGTGATTAAATACATGAGGTGAACAGCCTCGCATAGCCGTGATCCCATTGGGCATGGAGATTAAACACAGCCGAGTGCACAGCAACTCAGCCATATGACATGAGGGGTGCACAGCAACCACTCATACCATGGTCACATGACACAGGCACGTGATAAAGTCACGTGATCCATCAAGGAAAACGTTGAAGTCCATTTTATGTAGTGTAGGGCGTCCGTTAGCCCTTTAATAAAATAAGGAAAAATGTACAAAATAAATAGGAAAATAGAGCGTTCGTAACAGGAACCAGTTCTTTGGCAGTCTTCTCCACCTTCTTTGGTGGTTCTAAAGAGCGTAACTGCCGATAGACGTACGGCATGTCGTTTAACTCCTTTTCTTCCATCATGCGGAGTAACACACTTCGTTCCTGTAATAAATAGCAACTCCGAGGACATCTCGAGAGTTTGACAGATCCAGTCTGCCAGTCTATTTCTGGATTGTGCTTATTCAACCAGCTATATCCTAATATAATCGAGTTTTTCCCAAGGTCAGTTACTTCTGCCGTAGTCTTCTCACAGTGACCTTGGTATTCCACGATAATTTCCGCCATGTGCGTAATATTACCTGTGGAGTTCTTTGTTCCATCGACATTATAAACTGGGATATCCCGATCCAATTGGGTGGTGTGAATCTTGTTTTCACTAATCCATTTTTGATCAACGAATATACCATTAGCCCCTGAATCCAGAAAGGCTTTGGTTTCATGCATATCCTGCTTGGTTGTAGCTCCTGCTACTCGTACATCAAGTGAGATTTCGTTCTTGATTTGTATGGACCGTATTAGGATCCATTCCGGGGTTTGTTTAGATAAAAGATGTTTTTGGGATTTAAAAGATGAATTAAGCCTGCATTCCTGTGCAGCAAGCCCATGGCTAGCGTGGGACCTGTCTTCGGTAGATGAATTAGAATCTGAAAAAGAATACATGCTTCCCTCGTCATCCGAGGTGAATATAGAATATCTATTTCTACTAGGGTCCTGGTCCTTATCCACATGATCACCCGGTTCGATCACATGGCCTTGCCTTTTCTCTTCTTATCAGTACTTTTGAGGTCCTTGAAGTAGGCCCTCATCCCTTCGAAGTCCATTTCTTTTACGACCCTGGCTCTGGGGTCTTCTCTTTCCTTGTCTGAAGAAGTGCGGCTCTTCTTGTTATGATTCAGGGGCCAGAGCGACACAACAATATGTGATCA
>JBBPLY010000476.1:0-12362 GCA_038090035.1 Xerocomus nothofagi | reverse complement strand
TGTGCACTCGGCTGTGTTTAATCTCCGTGCCCGATGGGATCACGGCTATGCAAGGCGGTTCGCCTCATGTATTTAATCACCGTGGGCTTCTCTTCTGAACTTCCATTCCGTACCCACGGCTATGCTTCTTTATTCTCACTCTATACTTCTTGAACGTTCTACGACGTTCCATTATGTTCTCTGTATGTACACATGTCCAAACAATAGTTTAGTATATATAGTATGAATACAACGCCAGCAGAACTCTAGTCAAGTTCTTGCTGGAATCCCCTCTGGCATTCACTAGTCTCTACTAAGTCCTTGTTCGAAGGGTTCAGTTGCGCCTATTGTCTTAGGTCGCCAACACCAAGTAGATCTTAGTCGTCATTTGACACATTCCTTGAACAACGGTTCATTGCAAGTTACCTTCCAAGTCATCCTTCGTGTCAAGTGTTAGCCCTAGGCTCTTGCAAGACTCAGGATACCTTTACGAAGATCCTTCACACCTATCGACGTCAATATAGGTGTTTATCGCACGTGAGCCCTCGACTCTAGTTGATCACGATCGCTACTGTCTCATCTCCCTCTATGAACCCCCTTAGGTTCTATTGTGGTTATTGCTAGTCGCATCCACTATCCTATGCACGTCGTATCCTAGGTCTGCAACATCTGGAAGGTGAGTTAAAATTGATCTTATCATGCAAACTATCCACTGCATATTTTGATGAGCACAAAAGAGAATCTGAGACAGTGCTTTCCAACATCTGATAGTTTCTCCTGAGCAACTCAGGCCATGCAATGGCCATCTCCCTTGCCTGGCCCAACTTCTTTGTGAAAACCAATCCTTCATCCAGAAGATCAGTTGGGTTCACATTGATGAAGCTCACAATATCCATATAGCTGGCATATCTCATCACAGAGAAGACACATTTTGACTAGCATACAGCAAACTCAGTTCTCTTCATGTTCTACTCTCAAAAGACATGCCAGTCCAAGTACTATCTGCTACACTACTGGAACACATTCTTGGTATGATCAAACATCAACTTGCTATGCTGGCTGACTCATTAGAACTGTGTCTTTCAACCAACCGCCCCAATATAACATATGCTACCCTCACAATAATAGGCAGCCTTTGGAACTTTGAAGATCTTCACTTTCTAATCACAACATTGTGTACTGTCTATCATCTCCTCGTCAGTGTCCATGCCAGTAGGGCTGATGTTCTGTATGAGGGGGATCGAAGGAGGTGTACTGTGACTTGGTACAGGGCATAGGCTTATCAAACGAGATAACCACTTATCATACGGGTAGCTACAGGCCGGGGTATCTTACTAAGACGATAGGTCCAAAACTGGACATGTCAGTCACGTTGTCGTGAGAAGCCGCTCACCCCCCTTGCGCCACTCCCAATTTTACCAGTCCGTCTATCGACGGTTTGCCAGCTTACCTCTTTTAGACGGCTGGTCACCAGTCTGGTCGAACACCGGGGCTATATCAAAACCGGTCTCGGAACTCGATGTTTTAGGACTCCACAGCTTCTGGGTCGGAAGATTCCGAGGGTGCGATCATATCGTCTGGATCGGAGACAAGATAAGAGACAAAGCAAAACGCCGTATGGAACTCAAGCGGAAGCAAAGCGGCGCGGCACAATGCACGCTGCTAGCGTTGTTCGCTGTGCGCTCCTCGATTAAAACTGTCAGGTGGTGCATGCTACCCACCGGCAACTGAGGTCGAAACGTTGAATGACGCACAACACGGCGGCACGCCCCACCTGCAACGAGCCCGGCGAGCGATTTGGAGCTCGAACGTGCCCAAAGTTTGAAAGCGGAGCGGCATGTTGGTATGTTAATTATAGGGGCCTCCCAGGTGGGTGACAGCCTATCGAAGGAAGCTGCTCGGGAGACTCATTGCCTGTGATAAAACTGATAGGCCCGGGGGGACGGAGGACAAATGGGGGATGACGGAGCGCCAGCAGTGCATTGCGGTAGAATAGTCTAAGCGGGACTTAGTACAAAGGATAATCATCTATTTTGTGTACTAGTAAAACGCCACAGGTTGGACAATTAACGTTAATCAACCTCATCGGGTATGCGAAGACGAGGACACTGTCACATGTATTTTTGTTGATTTGAACCTAAAGCCAGTGTCAAGCAAATACGTGAAGGAACGTAAGACATGTTTCTTGAGTGAAAAACAGGTATGTAGCTAGACTTCTGCCCCTCCAGGCACTTCATACTGAGCCGCACGCCACATCGGTCCAAAAGTTCCGTCCAGATTCTCGATCATGTGACCGCAAAATAATGAATTCCGCGGAGAATGCCGAACGCCCCCAGATCTTTCAACACCAAAGTCTTTACATGACTCTCTACTTCATTTTATTGCTTCAAAAACCTATCTACATACGTGAACAAATGCGCGTATATACCCGTCACGATCCTTTTCCGACTCGTCGCTCATGCGCGCCCTCACGCTTCAGGGGTGCTGTGGGGCAGCACTACAGCACAGCCACGGGTTCACGGTCTGGCACGTTCGTCATGGTATCGGATGAAATCTATGATACAACATAAATACAAGCATGCTTTCATACTTTCATGAATTGCGCGAAATAATCGTTGATTTCAGCAACGCCATCTAAAGGCGCAATCGTGCCAACGTATCCGTCCGGTCGAACCACCACAATCGCACCTTCATTGGCCACACCCAACTGCGAGTAACCTCGTCCACCAACGGCGTCCTTGACGTCCGTATCATCAATAAAAACCCTGCAAGATACATCAATATGGGTGAGTTCCGGGAAAAATCGATGCTCACTTGGTCCAATGTGATCTCAGCAACGACGGGACGATCTGGAAGTCAAACACTTCCTTCTTTCCTTTGCTGATCGTAATGATGTCAAACCGTGACGTCGAAGACTTGCTAGACTCATATTTTGTTAAGAAGCTCTCTGGTCGCTGCAGGTCCTTCACCAAAGACTTGATTCTTCTCTGTTGCAAGGAATCACTGGGGTCGCCGGTGAACACAAGGAGCTTGTAACGACAATCGGATGGAAGAAGATCCTGGAGTTCGTGTGGGCGTGCGTCGGCCCCTCGAATGAATGTTTGTGGGGGAACACGTTCACCGATAACGAGGTCGGTAGCCAACGATTGATATGCGTTGGTGACAGCGACGGATGGACTATAATGCACTCCAATACCACTTGAGAACCTTCCAAAGGTCTGGAACGCCCTATTGACTATGATTAGACCAGCGCGGACGACACGTAACTTCACTCACTGTAGGAACTCTTCATGGGAAACGCCATCATTGTTATCACCGTCCAGGGGTTTTCCGGAGAAAAGGGTGGACCATACTTTGTCGAATGCAATGAGGTCTTGTGCGTACTTGCGGCGCTCCGACTCGTACTAAGCAAAGGTAACTTTGGGAGCTTACCGGGTATACCACAGCAGTGACTTACAGTTGACAACAGGGACATATCTGCCCAACCGCGGACCACGAACGCGAGCTTCCAAGCTGCGAGTGGATGTCAGATCGTGCGCATGGAGCACATGGATCATGCCAAGCTTACCAAGATTGTGTGCGTCATTCATGCTTGCGTTCATGCCTTGACCTGGAACAAAATTAAGCCTATTTACGTGGAGTGCTGGTCGCGCGGAACAAATTACCTGCTTTTGGCGAGTGCGTATGGCAAGCATCTCCGGCAATGAAAACACGATCCTTAACGGAGAATTTGGATGCCACACGTTGTCCGACTAATCAAGAATCAGCGTAACGAAAACGGTGAAGGTGGGCGGAGTAGCTCCTTACTGATATAGAGCGTCCACCAGTTGATCCCATTCGTCGGCTTTAGTGTGTATGGACTGATAGATTGCTGTGCGACCTGCACCATGGCGTTAAGCCGAAACGTTCGCAGGGTAAGAGGAAATTGACCTCTAGCAGCTGTTTGGGTCCCATTCTCTCCTTATCGACCCTCCCTGTATTTGGGTTCACCACATCCTTGTCGGCGAGTTGCATATAGATCCGAATTCTTTCAGCTTCACGGGGAACAACTAGACACGAGCCATTGTGGGAGTGAATAAGACACTTGTTCCGGATATCGGGGAAATTTGTGTCCGGGACCATGTCCACAACACCCCAGATAAACTCTAACCGAGACAATAAGCCACGTAACGTCGCACAATCCGAGATAATATTCTCACCAGTCTGTTCGCCATCCATGCTTATGTTGAAGGTTTTTCTGACCCACGAATGGGCTCCTGCAGGTAGGCATGAGCTCTGATGCCAGTATGATGAGCATGCGGCTCCGCACCATCTGCGCCAAGCACAAACTTGGCATACACAATTTCTTCAGTTGACTCTCCGTCGGGTTCCTCTTGGTGTTTCAGTGTCACCTGAAATTGTTCCCTGAATACATGCACTCGTGCGAATACAAGCGAATTACCTTGACTGGATGTGATGTAGGATCAGCAAGCTCTGCCTCGCTGGTTGATAACTCTATAGCAGTGGGGAAGGTCGATCGTTCAACTTCAACACCCTGTGGATTCATTGAATCCAAAAGTATCGACTCTATTCCTCCCTGGTGGAGTGCAGTCTAGGAAGTTGCCTTGAGAACGGGCGGACTGCAAAGTCTAATAGGACGTACTTCGAAGGGATAACGAGCAGTGGGAGCAGTCACGTCCGGAGCACGACGCGACAGCTGAGTGCAGTAAGTCAGACTCAGTGAGATCACAGTATTGTAATGCTTGCCTGAATGCCACCTTTCGGACCAGGGTCATAGAATGCCTGCACGACAGAAATTTGAACAGAACGGCTCTCACATTCGGAATCACTTACAGCCAAGTGTACTTGACATCCTTCCCGCAGGAGACGTTCCCCGAGCCCATAGCTCTGCAATGGTCGTCACCCATGGAAGCCGGTGAGTTCAAACACAGATACTCACCTGGAAGACCTCCATGGTTCGAGGTGAAATTCCATCCGCCTGACCAGCCTGGACTTTGGCGGAGCTAGATGTCACATTGGTGCGTGCGAGCTAATTGTAATGGCGAATGCCTACCGTTTGTCCACAATCTTGACCTTTATCTGTGCGTGGGCCAGAGCGTTGGCGCACATGAGCCCCGCGGGCCCAGCGCCAATGATGAGGACATCTACTTCAGACCGAGGAGGCGATGACATTATGGTATGAAAAGACGGTGTTGATCCCACCAGGATTTGAGGAGTGCATTCATGGGGAGGGGACCCTTTATATATCAGCGAGCGTAACCTCACATCATATTATTTATTTTTATTTTTTGGATCAATTACTGTCCCTTTGGGGTTAGGTACCCTATGTAGGACATATCTAAGCGTTGGGTATGGTAAAAGAGGCGTCCGTGCCTCGCACGTCCCATGATCTAACGAATGCACCTCCTGGCAGGGTTTAGGCACCCCCCAGGCGGTCCTGTCGTTCCCGCCGACAGTTTTAGACGCCTCGATTGGTGCAATCAGCGGGCTATACCCAGGTCGGGGATCTGACGTGGAGTAGGTGGGTTCAAGTTGTCGGACGGTTGTGGTAAAGTAATACTATTATGATAAGGGGAGGCACGAAAGGAAGCAGATCACCCACCCGTCAAGGCCACATATACCCCAAGGAGTTGTGAAACTGCTCAGGAGCCCTGGAAATTGGGTGCAGGATAACTCGATACGGGTACGATTTCCCGCAGGACGCGAACGAACAAGGTTACTCATCACACCGCCTTTTCTGACCGTTGCGTGTTTTGGTGATGAGGGATCCGAGAAGCCACCGGATCTCCGTAACGAACTTAACCGCATAAGAATGTGCCTCGGTCCCTACCGTTATGTTCGAGGCAGTCAGTCGGAGGCGAAGCGGGAATGACACGCTCGGTTCCTTGTGATTTCGTGCCACTTGTCGAGCCTCGGAGTATCCGATAGACTCCGGGATCAGAACGAGACCACGTACAGTGTGACATGGCCGTTAGAAATCCAGACGCTAACGCATTCGTTGTTTGTCTTTCCACGATGAGATCGAAAGCAGCTGTCGTGGCGACAAGTGCCCTCTCGATAAGGGGAGCTGGAACTAGTAGCCGAAGTAACTGGTAGGAAGAAGGTGGGTTCCCAAGGTGGATGAAAGGAAATCGATACCGAAAGGGAACATTTGATGAGGGAAAATGGAGCGTCGTGAGAGTTTATGTTTATGAACGTTTTTCGAGCAAGTGGTGGAACTAGTCAAGAACATTCGAAGGGTCAGCGGACGAAACAATCTCGTTGGAAAACGCGAAACATGTACTGAAATCTATGTTTATATAGCAACTTGAGACGTCTTGATCGAGAGTAACTTACTAGTATCCCATCCAGAATAAAACTGCAGGCGCCAGTCACACCGATTACAATGGATTCCCGATAAGATTGTCAGCGTGGGAGGCAAGTGGAAGACAAAGGAAAACTTCACAGCGATGTAGTATTTCATGCATGCCGTTGGGTACTAACGAATGGACAGTTGTGTTTGTTTGAATCCGAAGAAGAGGGCCGCACCTCAGATCAGAAGTTGCAATGCACCATGATGTTCAAATGTTCAAACCTGCAACTTGAAAGCCGTGCAACACGCATTAATATTGGGCATATTCAACCTTGGTAGGCAGATGAGTCTCGAACTTGAGAACACGTTTACGTTTGGGCGGGCAAAGAGTGACCCGGACTTTAAAAGGCCCTGGACCGCCTCCACCTTTTCCCATCGCTCCAACCGCCAATGCCATTGCCAGACTCGCACGACCTGAAGCGCCAGAGATGGTAACAGTTTAGTGTTGTTGGCAGAAATATGATACATCACAGGGTAATTTTTTTTTTGATCAGGTTATAGCATCACATTATATAGTGTATTGAGCATATCAAAAGAATGACGGGAATTTCTGTCGACAAACCTGAACCCTATCGGGTCCAGGAATATCTGTTCCGCTAACGCTGTGAGCCTTGACACAAAAAGGACAATATTCATAATTATGGGTTTTCAAGTGATCTCGAAATGACGTGCGAGCATGGCCAACAAGAGAGTCTCAACGTTTCGGCGCTGTCGTTTCTTATAACACGATCCACTAGCAGCGGTCGGCAGCTACCTATCCTAGAGAAAAGGGCAAGAAAGCCCCGTACGAGTCGGACATTGTAACGCTGTGTGCTATGCAGCAAAGTCATCTTTATGATGCTTGACCGAAACTTGTGGCAAAGCTGCTGACCCAGCCAAGGTCATGGAAGCGTTCTACTAGATGGATCAATCATTGGACGAATGACCCGCACAACTGGCATCAGACGTGTTCGGACCAGTCCTGTCATTTTGGGAGGCCCAGAGGGTCCCTTCAAATGATTGGGCAGATATTATGACAATTCCACGTCTTATCGACTCGGACAATTTGATGACGAATTATGATTTTCATTGCGCACGGAACATACAGTAGGATACATTGTAATCATACATGCTGGCGTCAATTCTGAGTCCTCGGGATTTACCAAAGTAAGAGGTCGGAGGACCTTCTCGTGCAATCTCAGCATTCCCAAAGAAGCTGACAGCAACATCAAAATAGAAGTCTGGATCCGAGTAGTGGAACTTACCATTGACGAGGTTCCAACAACTGCCGTTCAACAATGTCGGACACTGTGACAACAACGTCAAGCAAACTCTCGATTATTTCTTCAGTGTGCTTATACTCTACTTTATTTGCACATAGGTCTGTGACCTGGGTTCTGCCAATTGTTGGACACTCTGGCACTGATGAAGAACTTGCAGGTCCTGAGACGATCTCCTTGGATGAGGTTGATGCCTTGTTCTCTGAATTTGAACAGGAGACAGCGACAAGATATTGGTTTGGGAGGTGTATCAGACGGTACTGTAAATAGTTTTGATGCGTTGGACCACATCGATGAAGGGATTGTGCCACACGCACACGATGAGGTAGCTGCTGTGGTTGATCACAACCAGCAAGGTGACGGAGGGTGGGATGCAGCGTTGTTGATCCCCGACTCCACGAAGTGGGGAGGGTTTTGTCGGTCGCAAATGTCCAGGCACCCTACAAAATCGAATGTACATTTATCCCACGGTTCATCATGTGATGTGATGTGATTATCATATGTAAATGACGTCACTGCGTTTGCATTGTTCTCCTTTCTTTCTCAATTGCCCCCCGCCCTCCCTTTCTTTCCCTGTCCGTCTACATCTCGAACTTTGCCCAATTGGAGTCTACTCGTTCTTTGCTCAAAACATATGTGTCTTGCGTTGGACCTGAGGTTTTTGATATGAACGGCGCTACCATGCCGCGGGATACGATATCAAGCTACACGACGGCCTGGGCCAGGCAGTCGAAGTCGAAGTTATAAAAAAAAAAAAACTCCTCCCATCATACACGCTGACAAGCAGAACGGAATCCAACGGTCCTTCAAACCCAATGCGAGAAACCCTAATGGATCACGCGTGTACCAGCTCATCCTTCAAGGAATATTTGAAGCTCATGCCGTACGACAAATACATCAAGAATACTGTCGTTCGGACTCGTAATCAAACCTGTCCCTCAGCGCTTCAGCCTCCGTTTCCGAAGGTGAAAGAAAGGCCACCGACGAACCTTGTGGGCAGTCGTCACGGTGTCGTACAAGCAGACCGGAACACTTGATGGTGCCCAGGGTACGGGTGATATGGAAATTGATCCTGTGATAGTTGACGCGGTGAACTTGGAGCATGAGATGATACATAGCATATGTTCATCAGACTTCATCTCGTCGTCTCGTTTTCTTTGATCATTTGTTCCACCAAATACTTCGTTCATCTCTTGACACAGCATGATTCGTAACTTGAACTATCATACACAGAGTCGGGGACTGGCGCTTGCGCCGCTACCGATGAGTACTATGAATCGTCAAGCGGCTTATATTGTCCGTAGTTGTCGTACTGTTTTGCCGCGTTGGCACAATTGGTATAACCACCGGGTTTTGCCGGTTCTTACCGGCAAAATCACTCTAAAGTAGTTCTGCCCACAACACTGCCTGAGATCTACGGAACGAGTATGTACCGATCAGCTCATCAGACAAATTCACGTCATGATGATCAAAGACAAGAATACAGTCCCGTTCTAACTCAGACATAAGGAGGGCCAGCTTCCTCATCCAGTAATCGAGCGTGTCGACATGAAGATTTGTTTACAAACTTGTCACCACTCATAGAACTCACATGAACACAGCAAGTTTGAAGAATAATCCTAAAGGCGTTGTTCGGCGTGTAAAAGCCAATCCGCAGTAAAACAACAGAGGGGAGCAAGGCGAGATGGAAACAATCATATTCGCGGTTTCAAATAGCTAATCTATCGACAGATCGCACGACAACCGTGGGATGTGGCTGCATAGGTTCTTGTAGTGCCCCACGGATGTTTGCTGTCAACAAATTCCTCCTCCCCCACTTCGTGGGAGTCGGGGACCCTGAATAGACAATGCAAACAGATAACAACACCGGATCGCAGCTTTCAACATGAGTCCTAGTCTAGTACGCTTACCTTACTACTACTTCAAGTTCCCCAGCTACAGTGGGAAAAGAGGAAGGTTCTTTTTCTTTAAAAAAAAACCTTTGTTATGCTCCAAAGGATACAAGGAACAGCTGATTCGATCCGAGTGCTGTGTGAGGCGATCGGACAGTTCGGAGTTCTTGCCAGCAGACTCGGAACCCGTCGAGCTGTTGTCCCTGGTCGAGGCTTGAATCAAGGAAACAATTCAGGACCCAATAGGCTTCAAAGTCCGATAGGTCCCGCCGGCCCGAATTCGAGAGTTGACTCATCGGGAATTAGGAACAGCGCCTAGTATGGATCTTGAGATTATATCTAGTCTGGTTGGATTTGTAGTTCTAAATATTCGATCCGCAAAAAAAAGGATCGATGGAATGGCATAGTACATTATCTTGCTGTCTAACATGTCATATTTTCATGAACTGCGCGAAATATTCGTCGATTTCAGCGACGCCGTCTAAGGGCGCGATCGCGCTGACATATCCGTCTGGCCGAACCACCACGATCGCACCTTCATCGGCCACACCATAGTAGGAGTAACCTTTTCCTCCAGCCTCTCCCTTTACGTCCGCATCGTCGATCAAGGCCCTGCGCGGTACGTCAATATGGGGCGAGTTCCGAATGAGGCCCAGTACTCACTTGGACCAATGCGATCTCAGCAGCGACGGGATCGTCAAAAAGTCGAACTCTTCCTTCTTTGCTTTGCTGATCGTGAGGATATCAAATCTCGACTCTGAAGACTTGTTCGAGGTGTATCTTGTGAAGAAGCTCTTTGGTCGTTGCAGGTCCTTCACCAAAGACTCGATCTTTTTCTGTTGCACGGAATCACTGATGTCACCGGTAAATACAAGGAGCTTGTAACGGCAATCGGATGGAAGAAGATCCTGAATGTCGTATGGGCGTGCATCGGCTCCTTGAAGGAAAATTTGTGGGGGAACACGTTCACCGATGATGAGGTTGGAAGCCAACGATTGGTGTTTGTCGGCGACAATAATGGATGGGGTATAGTGTACTCCGATGCCACTCGTAAACTTTCCAAAGGAACGGTACGCCCTAAAGTTGACTGCGATCAGACGTGCTCGGATATCACCCGAGTTCACTTACTTTTGGAACTCTTCGTGAGAAATTCCGTTGATAGGATCTTCGGTCAGGGGTTTTCTGGTGACAAGAGTGGACCACTTTTTGTCGAATGCAACGAGATCTAGTGCAAACTGGCGGCGTTCCAACTGGTACTAGAGAACGAACATTTTAGGCACGTGCCAGATAGCCCGCAACAATGACTCACAGTTGACAATAGGGACATATCCGCCCAACCGCGGAGTACATACGCGAGCTTCCAACCTATAATTGGGGGTCAAACCGGCTGAGTGAAATAACAGATCACACAAAGCTTACCGAGATTGTGTGAGTCATTTACGCTCGCGTTCATGCCTTGACCTGAAACAAAATTAAACACGACTGCTGGAAGCATACAAATTATGCAGGACAAATCACCTGCTTTAGGCGAATGCGTATGGCAAGCATCTCCAGCGATAAATACGCGATCTTTGACAGTGTACTTGGATGCCACCCGTTGACCAACTAATCAAAATCAGGATAACGAAAAAAGGAGAAATCGTGCTGAGCAATTGCTTACCGATATATAACGTCCACCAGTTAAATCCATCCTTCGCGTAAATGGAGTACGGTTTGAGATACTGTTGTACAAGCTGCACCACAACGTTAGACCGATGCGATCGCGCGGCAAGAGGAAAAACAGACCTCTAGTAGTTGGTTGGGTCCCATCTTGTCCTTATCTATTCTTCCGGTTTGTGGGTTTAGCACATCCTTGTCGACTTGGATGTAACACCGGACCATATCAGCTTCACGACCGACAAATACGCAGGAACCAGTGTGGGAACGGATAAAGGCCTTGTTTCGGATATCAGGGAAGTCTGTGTCCGGGACCAGGTCCAAAACACCCCAAGTGTGGTCTAACCGAGATAATCAGACACGGTAATGTTTAACAATATGAGGAAATAGCCCTACCACTCGATTCGCCGTCCATGCTTATGTCAAAGGCTTTTCTGACCCACGAATGGGCTCCTATGAATAGACGTGAGTTCTGGTATGGATATGGTGGATCGGGAAGGACTTCGAACCATCTCCACCAAGCACAAACTTGGCATGCACGATCTCTTCTTCCGGCTCTCCATCGGGTTCTACTAGGTGTTCCAATGTCACCTGAAAATTCACCATGAATGTACACTCTCGTGTGGACAGATATGGTTCACCTTTACTGCATAGGACGTAGGATCGGCGAGTTCTGCCTCGTTGGTTGACAACTCTATATCAGTGGGGTAGGTCGACCGTTGAACTTCGACACCCATTGATTTCATAGAATCTAAAAATATCGTCTCGATTGCACCTTGGTGGAGCGCAAGCTAAGACTTTTTTAAGAACGTAGCGAAATGCAAAGTCTAGTAAGACATACTTCGAAGGGAAAACGAGCAGTAGGTGAGTTTATGTTTGCACCCCGTCTCGACATCTGCGTGCAATAAATGAGACTCGGTCAATCACGAGTGTAGATATGCTTGCCCGAATGCCACCCTCTGGAGCAGGGTCATAGAATGACTGCACGAGAGCAAAAGTTAAGAGAGACCAACTCGCATTTCAAAGTCACTTACGGTCATGAGTAGCTGATGCCCTTCCCGCAGAAAATGTTCCGCGAGTCCGTAGCTCTGCAAGGGTCGTCATCTATGAAAGCCGGTGGACCGAAAGAAAGGTACGCACCTGGAAGACTTCCGTGGTTCGAGGCTGAAACCCGTCAGCTTGACCAGTCATGACCTTGGTAGCGCTACATGATAACGATAAACG
>JBBPLY010000475.1:0-12493 GCA_038090035.1 Xerocomus nothofagi | reverse complement strand
AAGCATGCGTTGGCGAATTTCTTATATTACAGTCACAGTGAGCTACCCTCGAGCGTTTCTAGTGCTTTTCGTGGCGCCTCCCCATTTGATTTGATGCTCGTGTCTCGCTGTAGATCGTCTGTGATCTTACATCATTACGTACGAAAAGGGAAGCGTGGAGGATACATACCGGAAGTTATGTCTCAGCGACTGAGCAGAGGAAATGTTGCCATTTTCCCTCAGGAACCTGGTCATTTGCGTGACGTTCTACCACCTGCGGGCGATGATATACGCGATACGGTTTGTGTACTTTTTCATGCTCTTTCTATTTACGGGGGTCCAGGGTTGCCCGAAGGGCCCTTTGAATATTTAACAGTGGGGCAGAGTATTATTATCTGATTAGCAAGCCTGAATCAACGAAAATAGTTGGCACGCTACCGAGGTTACTACTAAAGCTACTCACAAACCAGGCTTTGCTTTGCTCACTGTGCCACCTACAAAAGATCGAAATAGACAGCAATCGAAATACTGTAGCGTCAAGTGCAATGCCGCTGTTGCGCTCCATTCGTGACTCGACCCCGTCGGACGATTCCATTACTCCGCGTCCCTTTTCTGACTGAGCTCATCCATCCGCTGACCAGCCCTAATATAGAATTTTCCTCGCCAGGCTCTCTCCAAGCATATTAATAGTAGAGTACCGAGGTCTCGTGGCTGGTGCTTTGGCGGCCCAGTATGTTGCCAGCGGCCGTTCTTGGGGTATAAAAGATCACCAAGTTCTCGTTTCGTCCGCCGACCATCTACCATCATGCGCACCTACTTTATGGATAACATTCCCGGAGATCGACGTCTTCCACACGATTCTGGCCGAGAAGTGTCTGACGTCGCGCTCAAGTCCATCGGCGTCTTGCACTGGCACATCCCCGTCGACGAGACAGGGACGCACAAAGACGAGGTACTCAAGATCGCCAAGGAGAGGAATTACAAGAACCATGACGTTATCGTCATCAGCAAGGAGTCCCTCGGAGACGAATTCGAAACCAAGATTGAGAACTTTTATCACGAGTGAGGCATTGGTCGCACTTCCCGTCTGCATTGGATTTGATCTGACATGCTATGCCACGCCAGACACATGCACGAGGATGAGGAAATCAGGTGCATCCTCGAGGGCAGCGGTTACTTTGACGTGCGCGGTAGGCATTCCTTGATGTTTGGATCTAACCACATGGGAAGTTAATGATCCTCCAAGAGCACGCTACCGAATCTTGGATTCGCTGCCATATGGGTGCTGGTGATCTTCTGGTGCTCCCCGCTGGCATCTATCACCGTTTCAGTCTCGACATGGAGAACCGCGTTCGGACCATGAGGCTGTTCAAGGTCGGCGTCCTTCCTCCCGCCGTGTTCACGTTCTGAAACGGATAACCCGATCACGCATACAGGACGAGCCCAAATGGATCGCACACAACCGCGGAAATGATACCGACGTCAACCCCTGCCGTGTTGAGTACCTGAAGAGCATCGAGGTGCAGTGAAGCGTTGATGGGCCGTCTACCTCCATTATCCTTGTACCTACGACTACGGCTATGGAAGTAGGACTGAGCATTTCTGTGCGCACGATGTGATGCAATCATATCAGCCTGCCGAGATGCTGATATCATCCGGCCCGTGGCCGATCCGGTACTGCCAGTAGTGATTCAGAGTGTTTCCCGAGCCTATTGAAGTCTCCACATGCTGACTTTCCGTAATTGGCTGATCCACAGTGGCCACGCCCGTGGCAGACGACGTGCATGTGGCACCAAACTGACCTTATAATACTGACAGCGCGTGTGAGGGGCTCCCAAGCGATACATCATCGCCCTTGACATCGTAATGCCCTTCAAGTTTGGCTGTCCAACGTCCAACTACTAGTAGGTCGATGGATCATGCCAATCATGATTGTCCTCATCTCACCAATGCTGATAAGTGATTTACCTACTGGGGAATATCAGTGGCGCCCTCTCGTAACGTGAGCTGTTGCGAGCAGAAGCCGACTCGCAAGCTCTCGCGAGTACATAAATTGTACGCCACATCACGTTCATCACATGAGACCCGAGTCGGACTATTTATTCCCTTGCTGGCCTTTTTCTTAAAGGCGTTCCGGGATCGCTGTCGACGAAATCGTGTCCCCGTCGTCGTTCTCATGCGTCGGTTCGTTCTCGCTAGTTTCCTTGCCCCGTATCTCCTCGCCGGTGTCCTCGCCCAAACATGGTACGTCAGCTTCATCGAAAACGGATTCAGACAAACGTTGACGCCTTTCCTTCGTGGCGGTGACTCATCAGGTGCGGGAAGAACTACCAGTCCACTCAGAGCGTCGTCGCTCCTGGAGGCAACTTCCCGCTTCCATCATCGTCTTCAGACTCCCTCCTCGCTTTCCGATGTGCACCCGCCATTCGGCCTTACCTCGCAGAAGACGTCTCGTTACCTGCGGCCATCCTCATTGATGCGCCAGTCGTGTACTATGAGATATCCAACGCCGAGCCCATCCAATTGAACGACGGTTGCACCACGCTCGACGTGACGATCAGCTTGGATGGAAAGACCATCGCGAATGGGTTTGTACCATTGAACGCGACCGCGTATGAATTGCCGTTCAGCCTAGAGGACATCACGCCACAAAAGGCAGCGTACAACCTCTCCTGCAAAGCGACGTACGGGGCGACATCACAAACGTTTTCAGCGACGACGGGGCTATCTCTCTTACCGAACCCAATGAACAGCTCGGTGACGAAGATGGATCTCCGAACGGGCGCGTTGCTGGCTAAACCTGCTACTGGACTCGACGGGCCGTACGAGTCCGTGTTCCCGATCGGATTTTACACGGACTTTGGGTATTTGGCATCGAATCTTTCAGTGATCGATGAACTGAAAGAACAAGGGTGAACCCACGGTCGTCCGATTCCATTGTATGCCAATGCTTACGTTTACTCGCAGGTTTACCATCGTACGTCCATCCTCGCCAAGAGGATATCGCTTGTTGAGATGAGGAACAGATACACCCAGTTCCGACGTTTAGCAATTTGACTGCGCTGAACCAGGTCATCGACAGAATGCAACAAGTTGGACTATACCTCATGTACGACATGCGGTTCACCTACATGAACTCCACCTCCGTCGTCGAACAAGTCAACGAAATCAAAAACCGCCCGAACCTCCTCCTTTGGTACACCGGAGACGAGCCCGACGGCACGTCGGATCCCCTGAACGCGACCACGATCGCCTATGATCTGATCTACAGCCTGGATGGGTATCACCCAGTGAGTCTGGTGCTGAACTGCCAGGACTACTACTGGTCTTCGTACACGGCCGGAACGGACATCGTGATGCAAGATGCGTACATGGTATCAAACAACGTCACCTGGTCCAACGAGTGGAACACGTCCTGTACGCCAGACTTTGGTGACTGTGGATGCGACAACTGCGCGAGTATCGCTGCGGGAGATACGGCAGCCGTACCACCGAACTCGACGTATCATGGTGTTGGATCGGTGCCGGCGAACAGCGGTATCGGGACATACTTTGACGTGAGCGATCGTGTGGCGAGCTTCAAGTATCGTTTGGAAGCGATGGGTTGGGAGCGTACCAAGGCGGTGTGGACCGTTCCTCAAGCGTTTGGTGGAGATGGCGAGTGAGTCGTCCTATCGGTTGGCCTAGCCTCTCTCGTTCGTTCGCTGACTGGGGATCCTTCTATTAGGTACTGGCCGCTGGCGCCGACGGGCGAAGAGTGGGTCGTGCAGAGCATCATGGGTATTAACCAAGGTGCGTTGGGCGTCGTTCCATGGAGCGACCCGACCCCGGCGGACATCAAGAGCTCTGCCTCTGCGTTCGCACTGAGTCTACCCAAGATCACGTCGTACCTGTTTAACTCCGCGTCGGTGCGCACGACGTACGTCGTCGGGGGTGCCTTCGTGGCAACGTGGAAGTCAGCGGGGGCATCCACGCTCGTCCTAGCGACGAACACCAACTACGTACAGCAGAACGTCACCTGGGAGGCGGTCGGTCTTGATGGGGCTAGTGTTGCCACGGTGTTTGCGAGCGGCGTCGCGGAGACGGTGAATGGTGGGTTTACGCTCGGACCTGTGGGTTCCGGGGTGTTCGTGGTGGCTGCATAGCTTGAGAGCGTATGAAACACAAAGGGACGATAGGGTATATTGCTGTGGGTTACAACGAAGGACATCATATTGAAACGCCGAGACTCGGCGTTGGGTTATCATTACTCTCAGTACTTCAGTATCGCATTGACGGTGTTCTCGCTCATCAACGGAAGGTGCACAATATTGTATTCCTTTATGAAAAGTATACAGGCAGACAATTTTTTTTTCGTTTCCGATAGATGTATTCCTAGAGCACCGTTCAGAAAACCCATACCACACGTACATATGTACGTGCCACGACCACGTTCCTGCAAGGACGACAAAGAATGAGCACAACAGTCGCTGGAAACGAAAACAATCAAGTAGGAAAACGTCAGAGATTTGATCACGGCTCGACATGGAAGTTAAGACAGGGATAACTGAATAAATGATAGTCTCATCCTTTTGGAGATACTAGGGGGGTTGAAAATGGATGCACATTAGGCTTACCTGCGGGGGCGCGTTCGTCGCAGCGTTGTGGAGGTACGAAAGAAAGACGCCTCGGCTGCAGCCCTTGAAGTTCAACTTGTGGAGTTCAGGGCAGGTTCAGCGACGTGCCGAGCCTCGGGTTCCGTCGGTCTCGAAAGAACGCTCTTCCCTTTCAACCCCCACTTGGGCCGCAGGAAAACCTCTGAGACTGAACCAGCCCGAGCCCAGCTGGCCTCGACGCCCGAATCATTGCCAACCACTTTCCGCAGTATTTTTTCCTCACTCGGAACTCCACTCCCCTGGGTCCCCTCGTCTTTGCGTACCCGGAAGGACCTTTCGACGCAAGTACTCGGAAACGATCAAAGACTCACAACGCTCGTGCTCGAGGTCACCGAAGAAGACGGCCGACCGTCGGGGATTATCTGTCTGGCTGTGTGACGTTATCTACCGACGTCGTATCGTCCGGGGCTGTACATCCTATACATGTAATCGATCTGATATCACATCTTTTGAACCAGCCGCCGCAGCACCGTGAGTGCCAACCGTCCATTTACGTGTCGGTACCAGAACTCGACTCGAAATCATCACGTCCATCAGATCCTTCGGTTCTGACAAAGAGCCACTCAACTCGTAAAATAAAAAATCGTCGAAGTGAATGATACAAATAGTCTGATATTACAATGTTGCTAAACATAGGTATGAAAGAAAAAAATGGTGCACCGATCGTACACGCGAAAAAGCATGAATCAAAAACAGGCGTCGACTCGAATACAACACATCATACTCTCGCCATGTCCTCCCGAAGTTCCTTTCGCCCCTTTTCGTCGACCGCACTGCTCTCCTCGCTGTCTGACTCGGGAAGATACAGTTCTTCTGGGGTAGGGTTTTGGAACAATATAAACTTTTTGATCCCGTAAGGAATCTGACGAAGTCCGTATGCAGCGTGGACGCTGGCAGGCACCGCAAAGACTTGGTCCAGTTCTTCGAGCGTCTTTCCCTTGGTCTCTCGGACAAACAGGAGGATGAGGACCCAGAGAATACAACACCACGCAGCATACCACGCAAAGGCACCCTGTGGTTTGAAAGCAAGGACGAGCGATGGCCACGTGATGGAGAGCACAAAGTTCCAGAACCAGGTCGTCGCAGTGGCAAACGACATCCCAATGTCACGAATGTAAAGTGGGAACGCTTCTGCAGAATAGGTGAATGGAACAGGGCCTTCTCCTGGCGAATAAAAGACCGCAAAGAGGTCTGATATGGAGACGTCAGAGGAAAGAAACAACTCTACATTACACACTTACATATACCGATGGAGACTCCAGCAGTACGACCCGTTTTGAAAGGATCCCAGAAGGAGAAACCTGTGATGAGCAAACAGGCCGCCATGCATGGGAACGTGAATAGCAAGAGATTGCGGCGACCAAAGGTATCAATCTATATACCATCGTTTTAATGGCGATCGCGAATGAAAAGTTTATGTATGCTCACGGTAAACACGGCCGGGAGCGCAAACAGCCAGTTCAATGCTCCAAAACCCATAGAAGCAGCCAGCGCTGAAACTTGGCTGAAACCAGAGTCAAGGAAGACGTTGGAAGAGTAGTAGGCTATTCTCGTTCGTTCAACACACAAACACCTTCATAAACAGATATACTTGCCAATGACGTTGACACCACAGAATTGCTGGCCAAACATGACGACCCAAGCCGCGATTGCTGCATTCCGATTCCGTGGGATAGTGAACATTTCGACGAGACGGTTCCTCCCCTTTTTCATCTCGTTCTCGGCTTCTAGCAGGATGTGAATATAGTAGAGATCTCTTGCAGCCTGAACACGAGAGAAACGGAGGCGGCACAGTTCATTGAAGGCATCTCCGTAACGGCCCTTGCTGATCAACCAACGAGGCGATTCTGGTGCAAACAAAACCTGGATACAGACAAGCAAGCCTGGAATACCCGCCGATGCAAGCATCAACCGCCAGTTCAATCCTCTGACGCCAGGTCTGTCGGGAATGAAATAAAACGCTAGATCAACCACGTCACCAATGAAGATGCCAAAGGCAGTCCACATCTGCCACATCATGACAAGTGCTCCACGAATCGGTGCTGGGGAACATTCTGCGGCGTACACAGGAACGGTGGCTGATTTGGGACCAATACCAAATCCAAGGAAGAACCGCGCGATAAAGAGATGCCACCATGTGTTGGTGAGACCGGACCAAATGCAAGTGACAAAAGATATCAAGCAAGTGATGAAGATGGTTTTCTTGCGACCGAGCCATTGATTGAGAGGGTCAGTCAACCAGCAAGAGACGACTGCGCAACACCTGTGTGCACGTTCAATCCAGGGGAAGCTAATTCAGCAGTCTGAGGACGTACAGATATGGGGCAGAGTTCACCACCCCGATCAACCACCCGTCTCGTTCTAGTAAATGATGTTATGACTGTGGGACATCAAATATAGAACTGGGGTGCTCACTGCTCTTTGGATCACCAATTCCAAATTGAGCCGGGTATATAATCTGGGCGCCGTTGATCACAGCCTCGTCCATGCCCTGTACGGCAGCGGCCAGGGACGACATGATGACCATCTGGAGCGGGAATTTCATCACCGTGACATCCAGATATCTGGGTTATACTGACGTAGTAGAGCATCCCCGTTTGTTTCCACCTGTGGTTCACCTCGTCGCTCAAGACTTGTCTGTCTTCCTCGGTGAAGACCTCCAGGCGGTTATATGCTATGGATAACGTGTGAGTTTGATGCGCAAGAAGAGCGGGCGTTCGGGAAACGTACCCTCAGGGTCCTGTGCGAGAAGAGCGCCCTTTCTCAAATCAGGAAGGATGTCCATCAGTCCGCGCTCTTTTGCAAAGACCTCGACATCGGACATGAGTTGGTCGTGAGGAACGCCACGCAACGGGTTGGACAACTTGGCATCCGCATTGCTGAACGACGACCACGGTGGTCAGCGAGCGGCGAAGGAACAAAAAAAAATGATGGTTACTCACGCGATGGTCCTCGTTTGGGCGTCAAGCTTTGCATGATGATGATGATGGTGCTGCTCATCATGAGCTACGCGCAAGTCCTGTTTGATCTCTGGTGCACTCGACATTGTCGTGATAGACAAGTGGGCAGGACAGAGACGGAAGGTTTCGTCAAACGAGCGGCCTTGTGATTCGGACGAGCTCCATGGGAAGCTTAAATACCTTCGGGGACGTGCCAACCCGATTAGGAGGGTATCAGCTTGGATGCCGTTACCCTGTACCTGCCAGAGTTTCGGTGACGACCCGTCTTCCGTACCCCACTTTTTTCCATCAGTTATTTTAGCCGAACGTGGGCAACTGGACAAATTCAAGACCCATCCGACCGATGACGGTCAGCAGTTTCAATGGCTGGCTTATAGCCGCGGTGAGTCGTTTCTTGTTTTCGAGTATACTACTATAGACATTGTTGGGGGGGCATGCGGGGGGTGTCGGACCGTATTATTTGGTATCTGTTTCGCAAAAGGTTAGCCAAGCGTATTGTCGGTGTCAGATGTCGTGTCAGCCCATCAGCAGCGTTTTGAAGTTGCGGAAATAAGCGGTTCGAGCTTAGCGGAATCGTGAAACCCTTACAATAATCGTATCGTGTCAGAACCCTCGAGCGGCGGTGTTTCGCATGGCTGATTACCCATCATTATCAATGACGGCCAGGTTGTGTTGGCTGGGTCGTCCACTTTGCTGTGAACCAGTGCCACGCTGATCTCTATAAAAAGAAGCTCGCTCCACCTACCCTTTGCGAAACTCACTGGCAGATGGTCCACGCATGCTGACCGCTGCTGTCATTTCGGCTGTACGCAAGAAACGGGGGACGGATGAAGTACTCCGCGTCAAACGGTCACGGCGCCGCTTATTTACGAGCATACTAGCACACACAGGACTCGGATAGATGAGCCCGAGATCGCAACTCATATGTTCACTTCTTTCAATTTCCCCGGAACCAGCTCAACGGCCACTTGGGGTGCTATGAGGGATGGAGAGACGCGCTCCGCTAGTGAGCACTTTGACTGCTTCTGGCCCATGAGGTGGGTACCTCAGCTGCAGGGATGGCTCGGCTCTTGAAGAGACACAGGTTCAGTCCGAAGTCAGGGACAAGGAAAATGTCTATGACATACTGTTTTGGCATGTCAATGGAGCTCCTCAGCTGTGTGAAACTGTCATAGGTGTACTTCATAACTTGTTGCCCATCTGATCCGGGTTAGCTCCACAGTTCAACATGTCAAAGCTGGGTCATGTGCTCACATCCCGACTCCCCCACGCCGGTAAATGGCAATTCCTTCACTACGGTGACGGGTCCATCAGAATTAAATACCGGAACCACGCAAGGCACCAGTCTTTCCCATGACGTCACACTGAGTGGCGGTCCTGTGACTTACCTGCAAGTTGTTGAAACGTATCGTTGAAGACGATCGCGCCACTTTGCGTCTCGTCGATGACTATAAACCATGCTTGATGAAAACCTCAACAAGGAATTATAATAACAAACGTTTCTGCTTCAAAACGGGGTCTTCCGTAAAAGCATACAGCACGAGGGGGTGAGGGCTTTTAGCCAGTCAGCATGATCCGAAATACATCCACATGTGCCGAACACACCGGGCATTGATGGAGGCAATTGCTTCGTCCAAACCATCTATAGGAACGATAGGCAAGATAGGCCCAAAGATTTCTCTGAACATTCATGAATGAGCCCATGTAGGTCCTCAAAACTGCATATATGCTTACTCTTCCAAAAGGGAATCGCCTTCCTTGACGTTTGTGACAACGATAGGTTCCATTCGTCTCCTCGCAGCATCCCTCCTTCCCTGAATGACGTCGGTGACTCTATTGCCATTCGTACGATCGAGCAGAGAACTCAGGCGGTTAAAGTGCAATTCGTTCACGATACTTCCATAATGCGAAGAACCGAGCGCGCCATCCGGGAAGAAAGACTTGTATGCCTTTTTGAATCCCTGGACGAGTTCGTCTTGTTTCGTCCAGTGCACGAAGACGTAATCCGGTGCGACGCAGATCTAATACTCGTATGATGACCTTCGTAGTAGAAACAGACTACGCGAGTACGGTATCTTACCTGGCCAGCGTTGTTACATTTTCCCCACAGAATACGCTTGGCAGCCAAGTCCATGTCGCAAGCTGAATCCACGAGGACAGGACTCTTCCCACCGAGTTCGAGCGTGAGCGGTGTGAGATACTTGGCAGCCGCAGAAGCGATGATACGAGCGACTCGGCCATTCCCTGTATAGAAGATGTGGTCCCACTGAAGATCCAGAAGCGTGGTTGCCTCTTGCACAGCACCGTTCACAACTCGATAGGCAGAAGGGTCGAGATATTTAGGAAGTAGATCGGCAAGGAGCTGAGAGACGTGAGGAACGGCTTCGGGTAGTTTAAGCACTGCACAGCAGCCAGCTGCGATAGCCCCTATAAGAGGTTGAAAGGTGAGGATAAAGGGAAAATTCCATGGTCTATATCGTCCCCCCCCCCCATCAGTCGAACCAAATCCCCTCGAAAGACAGCCATCAAAATGACGCACGAGAGGATGAGCACGGTCCCCTTGGGTACTTTATACAGCCTGCATTGGATTCAAATAGTTCAGAGATGGAGGGGAACAAGAGATCCCCAACCATCGTCAACTCACGTCGGGTTCCACACCTTTTGCCGATCCGGCACCTCGGGATGTTCAGGCGCCGCCCAAGCATCCAATCGCTCCGCGTTCTTGGTCGCCCGTTCGACGATGACGCCTACTTCGCTCCTGAGTGCTTCTACTCTCGGTTTCGAGAGATCCTTGGCAAGCGCGTCACATATCACGTCGGCCTCGTTTTGCGCCATCCGCGCGAGTTGATAAAGTTGGTGTTTACGCCATGCGAGCGGGCGGGTGACGCCAGTCTTGAACGTCGATCGGAGGATCTCCCTGATCTGCGCAAGCGCATGGATCAGAGATCGCATGGGCTACCAACAACGGCAAGTGATTCCTTCGTACTTTTGGGATCTCCTTGAGGGGGGTGTTCACGAAGTTCGCCATCAACCACTGGGGTGTAAGACGGTAGGTGAAGCCAACGAGATGGTAAGTGAGATTCGTTCATTCCGACTCGGAGGCATATTTAACCCAATCTCTTCTATTCATCGGCGGTTTGGAATCCCAATGTCCGCTCGTCTACACTTGGGGGGAGGGGGGTTCAGGGTTAACGCTGTCTCTTGGGGGAAATGCGGAGACAAAGAATCTACTAACCCGAAGTGGAGAGTTCTGTTCGGTACCAAAAGTACTTCCTAGAACACATGGATGTAGCACACAAACAATGTTCCCACGGACGTCACGAGTTGATTTATTCTTTGTTGCTTATCGCGTAGTAGATACTAGACATACTTCAAGATCTGCGAAATGGCTTGTTGTCACTTGACGAGTCTCTGCAAGCTGTCTACGAGGTGTGATTGGAGGACGGTTCTCGACGGTAACCGGTAACGTTCGCCACAACGGCAACTTGCAGATCGGCGGCCCGTCATTTCATTCGAGATAGGTAACTAAATTATTATTCTGTCTGTCTGTCTCGACTATAGATGACAATGAAATTGAAACTACACCTTCCATTCCGCCGCCTAGCCTGGCATTCTGACTACGCGCATATACTCTAGCGAATTGAAGCCTTCAGGGCTATGAAAAGTCCAATATTCGGTTCAGTTGGTTGATCCCCTGTTCCGAAAGCGAATTTGAAGCGGAGTGTGGCAGATTGACTGTATATAGACATCGGAGTCTCGATTTTGGGTCCTTCGCTCAGATCGACTTCGCCAACAACGGCGATGAGCTTTTCTGCATCATAGCTCATCGGCGCTGACGGCACAAGTCAAATACACCGTTAGGCTTGCAGTAGTATTGCAGCCAATCAATGCATGGCTGGTTAACGTATAGCATTCTCGAACGACTGTGTTCCGCTGAGCGCTCACGCACTGGACCAAGGGTTAAGCACACAAATACAACTCGTCAGATTTTCAATCTAGGGGGTCTGTGATCCAAGTCGAGAGGTGCTGGGTTCATCTGATGGACGCTGTAGAACTCGAAAAGTGTACCACCCGAGACCGCAATTCTCGCGTGTTCTCTTCCCCGGACCAGCTCAACGGCCACTTGGCGTGCTTGGAGGTATGGCGAGACGCGCTGCGCTAGTGAGCACTTTGACCGCTTCTGGTCCATGAGGTGGGTACCTCAGCTGCAGGAATGACTCGGCTCTGAAAGAGGAAAACAAATCGAGTGAGAGGTCAAAAAATGAATCTATGACGTACTGTTTTGGCATATCGATCGAGCTTCTCAGCTGTGTGAAACCGTCGTAGGTGTACTTCATAACCTGGTAACCATCTGATCAGGGTTAGTTTCGCAGCACATCGGAAACGGACTAGGTCATGTGCTCACATCCAGACTCGCCCACGCCGGCAAATGGTAATTCGTTCACTGCAATAGGTGTCATAAGCAAGCGCCAAACAACAGGACGTCTTGCTGCGCCAGTAGCAATCATGCGACTTACCAGCAAGTTGTTGAAACGTGTCATTGAAGACGACCGCGCCAGTTTGCGTCTCGTCGATAACTATGAAACGACACGTGAACGAGATGCCCAAACAAGGAATGAGAATAACAAACGTTTCTTCTTGAAAAGAGGGTCTTCCGTAAAAGCATACAGCACGAGGGGGGGAGGGCTTTTAGCCAGTCAGCACGATCCGAAACACATCCACATGTGCCGAACACACCGGGCATTGATAAAGGCAAGTGCTTCGTCCAAACTATCTATAGGAACGATAGGCAAGATAGGCCCAAAGATTTCTCTGAACATTCATGAATGAGCCCATGTAGGTCCTCAAAACTGCATATATGCTTACTCTTCCAAAAGGGAATCGCCTTCCTTGACGTTT
>JBBPLY010000474.1:0-12527 GCA_038090035.1 Xerocomus nothofagi | reverse complement strand
CTTATCACGTGCCTGTGTCATGTGACCGTGGTATGAGTGGCTGCTGTGCGCCCCTCACGTCATGTGGCTGAGTTGCTGTGCACTCGGCTGTGTTTAATCTCCATGCCCGATGGGATCACGGCTATGCAAGGCTGTTCGCCTCATGTATTTAATCACCGTGGGCTTCTCTTCTGGACTTCCATTCCATACTCACGGCTATGCTTCTTTATTCCCACTCCATGCTTCTCTATCTCACAATATGTCATCAGAACGTTCCACAACGTTCCATTATGTTCTATGCTCATAATATGTACAAACAATGTAGTTAGTATATATAGTATGAATGCAATGCCAGCAGAACTCTAGTCAAGTTCTTGCTGGAATCCCCTCTGGCATTTCCTCGTCTCTACTAAAGTCTCGGTTCAAAGTGTTCGGTTGTGCCTAAGTCATAGGTCGCCAACAATGACCATGAAATCAATCATGATAATTCATTTGCTCCCAAAGTGGGGAAACTCTATCCCCTCTCTCCTGAGGAACACATCGCAACAGAAGCTTTCTTAGATGAAAACCTTGCCTCTGGGAAAATACGCCCCTCCAACTCTCTGCAGGCCTCTCCTTTCTTCTTTGTTAAGAAAAAGGATGGTGGTCTTCAACCATGTCAAGACTATTGGTACCTAAACAAACATACTGTTCATGACTCCTACCCTCTTCCCCTCATTTCCAATCTCATAGACAAGTTCAGTGGAGCTAAAATCTTTACCAAGTTTGATGTTCACTGGGGCTACAACAATGTTCACATCAAGGATGGCCACCAATGGAAAGCTGCCTTTATCACACACAAGGGCCTCTTCAAACCCACTGTCATGTTCTTTGGACTTACCAACTCTCCTGTGACGTTCCAATGATTTATGAATGACTCTTTCTGAGATATGATAGTGGAAGGTTGGCTTGTTATCTATATGGACAATCTCTTGATCTTCTCTCCCAATGAAAAGACCCATGAAGAACATACTCGACATGTTCTCCAATGGATGACAGAGTTGGATCTCCACCTCAACTTGAAAAGTGCAAATTTGCTTCCTCAGAGGTCAAATACCTTGGCCTCATTGTCAAACCCAACAAACTTGCCATGGACCCTGTTAAACTTGATGGTATCACCTCGTGGCCTACCCCATTGAAGCTTCAGGATGTTCATTCCTTTCTTGGCTTCGCCAACTTCTACAGACAGTTCATCCCAGACTATTCTACTGTTGCTTGCCCCCTCATTGACTTCACCAAGAAGACCACACCTTGGCAATGGTCTGACACCTGTCAATCCTCTTTTGACCATCTCAAATGACTCTTCCTTTCTAAACTGGTCCTCCATCTTCCCGATTCCCCTGCATCCTTCACTATCACCACAGATGCCTCCAAATACGCCTCTGGTGGTATTCTCCTTCAAACCGACTCCAATGGGGACTGGCACCCCTGCTCCTACCTCTCCCAGTCCTTCTCCCCTGCAGAGTGCAACTATGACATCTATGATTGTGAACTTCTTGCCATCATTTGTGCCCTCAAAGCTTGGCGACAGTACCTACATGGTTCTTCACACCCCTGTCCAGGTCTTCACCAACCACAAAAACCTCACCTTCTTTTGCTCAGCCCAGACTCTGAACCAATGCCAAGTGAGATGGTTACTATTATGAACACCAGTTATATCTAACTTTTACTATGCTCATTTAACTTTGGACTTCATCATATTTTATCTTTCAAAGTCACATGACCAGCTGCATGTGACCGTGAGACATTGACATGTGATTAGGTCTAGAACCTATGATGTCATACCTCATGGTTTTCATTTCCGTCTCATGTGAATTCTATGTTTATCCACTTCACACGAACACTTCTCTTTTGATCCCCGTCTCTGTTGGCGACCTAAGACAATAGGTGCAACCAAACACTTCGAACAAGGACTTAGTAGAGACAAATGAAAGCCAGAGGGAATTCCAGCAAGAACTTGACTGAAGTTCTGCTGGCATCGCATTCATACTATATATACGTTACATGTTGTTTGTACATATTGTGGGCATAGAACATGATAGAATGTCATAGAATGTTCAAGAAGCATTTCGTGAGATAAAGAAGTATGGCATGTGAAAATAAGAAGCATAGCCATGGGTACGGAATGGAAGAGAAGTTAAGAAGCCCATGGTGATTAAATACATGAGGCGTACAGCCTGGCATAGCCATGATCCCATTGGGCATGGAGATTAAACACAGCCGAGTGCACAGCAACTCAGCCACATGACGTGAGGGGCGCACAGCAGCCACTCATACCACGGTCACGTGACACAGGCACATGATAAGGTCATGTGATCCATCAAGGAAAACGTTGAAGTCCATTTTATATAGTGTAAGGTGTCCATTAGCCTTTAATAAAATAAGGAAAAATGTACAAAATAAATAGGAAAATAGAGTGTTCGTAACACTACCCCCCTGCTAAGGTTCGACTTCCAGGTGATACCATAAAGCACGAGCAGTGGTGAAATTTTCATATGGGCAGAAAAGCCCGTCAAAGTCCTCCTGTAGCATCCGCAACTTTCACAGAGCATTTGGATGTAATAAATAAAAGTCCAAAATAGCGTCCTTCACATTGGAAACATGTGAAGCCGGTTCCCAAGTACGATCCTCATCAGGATATCCTTGCCAATGAACTAAATATTCAAGGGATCTACCCTTGAGACGCAAGTCAATAATAAATTCAACTTCGAATTCTTCGTTGCCTTCATCAGACACAGCCACAGGTCCCGGCTTATCAACATTTTGACCCGGGAGCCCTTTCTTGTAAGGCTTGATGCGACTGACGTTAACGACAGGATGAATCCTCATCGAGCGTGATAAGCGCAGTTCAACTGCATTGTCCATGACTTTGGTGATACGATAGGGTCCTATCCACTGTTCACTTAATTTACATGAGATCCGAGTTTCTCGTAGCTTGAGATGCTTGGTGGAAAGCCAGACTTCCTGACCAACCATATAGATACGGGATTCGGACCGGTGAAGATCCATGGTAGCCTTCATCCGCAGCTGAGCCTTCTCTAGACTATTCCTGGCTGCATCCAGCGTTAATTTAAGGTCATTAGTGAAGTCTGTGGCAACTGGTGCCTTTGCTTCACATGGTTCTATCCCCATATGGGGTGCATAGCTTCGAGTCAACTTGAAGGGTGACTTCTTGGTAGCCAAGTGGGTTCTATTATTATAACTGAATTGCACAAGCGCCAACCATTCAGCCCATTTGGTCTGCCATTCTGCCATGAAGAGACATAAATACTGTTGAAGATCACGATTAACATGTTCCGTCTGCCCATCCGTTTGTGGGTGAAATGCTGTCAACATGCAAAGGTCAATCTTCAACATCTTCCCAAGATCTGTCATCACCTGTGATGTGAATTGGGGTCCTTGGTCTGTAATAATAGACATGGAAAGTCCATGGATCTTCCACACGTGATCACGATAAAGTCTAGCTGTTCCTAAGGCGGTTATTGTTTTTACTGTGGGAATAAATACCACTTCTTTCAAGAAGCAATCAACGACCACTAGGATCGTGTCAAAACCATTAGATAGGGGAAGGTCTGTAATGAAGTCCGTGGAGATATCCTGCCAGGGTCCTTCTGGAATAGGATCAGGTTTTAGCAACCCTGCAGGTGGTTTATTTCCGGGCTTCATGCGTGCGCAGCAATCGCATCAATCGGTATAGTCCTTTATCTGCATACATAACCCTTCCCAATGATAATATCAGGATATCAAATCCCATGTCTTCTCGCTTCCACCATGACCGGCCATCGTCGAATCGTGATAGAGTTCTATGATATCCTGCCGGAGTGTGTCGTCATCTGGTATGTATATCTTATCTTTGAACCTCCGAAAACCATCTATTTCCGGGAACTTCTCAAGGTTCACTTTTTCTTGAGCATCCCTAATGCACTCTAATATTTTTTCTTCGGCTCCATGTACGTATGGGAACTGAACACGTTCAGGGGGAATGAATACAACACCCTTGTTATCGTTTTCAATGCCGAGAGCATGATCTTCTCGTCGACTAAGGGCATCTGCTTTTCCCATACTAGTGCCCGGCTTTTTGATCAATGTGTAGTCGAAGTGGGATAGATATTGCGCCCAATGAGCCTGCCTTCTATTGAGGTCTTGGGTCTTCATAAAATATTGCAAATAGGCGTGATCAGACCAAATTTTAAATTGGTGATTCGCACCTTCTAAATAGTGCCTCCACTGCTCTAGAGCGTTAATAATAGCCAACATTTCCTTATCAGCTATAGGATAATTCCTTTGCTCCACAGTCATAGAGTGTGAAGCATAAGCGACGGATGCCATTTTCTGTCCTTTTCTAAAGATAACACAGCTCCGGTGGCATAATCTGAAGCGTCACATTCCAGTCTAAATACACATTCGCCGTCCAGATATGCAAGGACTGGCACCATAGTGAAATGTTCTTTAAGCGTATCAAACGCCTTTTGTTCCATATCTGACCAGGTCCAGGTCTGATCCTTCTTCGTGAGATCATGCAGGGGTCTAGCCACCTGCAAGTAGTTATAAATAAAGTGGCGATAGAAGTTCGCCAGATCTAAGAAGCTTCTAACTCCCTTTACGTTCATGGGAGTGGGCCATTCCAAAATAGTGTCCACCTTTGTTTGGTCCATCTTAACTCCCTCAGGGGTAACGATCATCCTGAGCATGTCAATTTCTGTGACACTAAAGGTACACTTCTCTGGTTTAACACAGAGATCGTTCTCTTCCAACCACTTGAGGACTTCCATTACAATTTTATTGTGTTCTTCTTGGTTGTCCGTTTTCGTGAATATTAAAATATTGTCCATATAAACAATGACGCAACCCTGCATATCGTGGAGTATGTCGTTCATCATCGCTTGAAACGTGGCGGGGGAGTTACATAATCCGAAGAACATCATGAGAGGTTCGAAACTTCCTCTGTGACAGACAAAAGCGGCTTTCCATTCATCGCCATCCTTCATTCAGACATTATTATATCCCCAACATAAGTCCATTTTTGTAAATAGTTTCAATCCTTTGAGCCGATCGATGAGCTGTGAAATGAGAGGAAGGGGATAATTGTTCTTTATGGTTTGTTCATTTAAATATCAGTAATCTTGTACCATATGCTTATCACCTGTTTTCTTTGGGACAAAGAATACCGGTGACGTCATAGGAGATTTTGATGGACGAATGTACCCTTTGTGTAATTGTTTGTCAATGAATTCGTCTATCTCCTTGCATTCTACCTCCGATGTAGGGAACATCCTTCCTTTTCGGGGTTTAAAGTCTGGTCGCAAGTCAATTGCGTGATCCCAAGCTTTTCTCTCAGGCATCCGTTCCGAATTCTTTTTCCGGAAACGGTCTATGAATTTATGATATTGCCTAGGAACCAGTTCTTCGGCAGTTTTCTCCACCTTCTTCGGCGGTTCTAAAGAGCGTAATTGCCAATAAACGTACAGCATGTCATTTAACTCCTTTTCTTCCATTGTGTGGAGTAACACGCTTCATTCCTGTAATACGAACGCTCTATTTTCCTATTTATTTTGTACATTTTTCCTTATTTTATTAAAGGGCTAATGGACGCCCTGCACTACATAAAATGGACTTCAACGTTTTCCTTGATGGATCACGTGACCTTATCACGTGCCTATGTCATGTGACCATGGTATGAGTGGCTGCTGTGCGCCCCTCACGTCATGTGGCTGAGTTGCTGTGCACTCAGCTGTGTTTAATCTCCATGCCCGATGGGATCACGGCTATGCGAGGCTGTGCGCCTCATGTATTTAATCACTGTGGGCTTCTCTACTTCTCTTCCATTCCATACCCATGGCTATGCTTCTTATTTCACATGTATACTTCTTTATCACACAAGATGCTTCCTGAACGTTCTATGACGTTCTATCATGTTCTATGCCCACAATATGTACAAACAACATGTAATGTATATATAGTATGAATGAGATGCCAGCAGAACTTCAGTCAAGTTCTTGCTGGAATTCCCTCTGGCATTCGCTTGTCTCTACCTTTGGTCCTGGTTTAGTGTTTGGTTGCACCTATTGTCTTAGGTCACCAACAATGACTAGTGTGGGACCTGTCTTCGGTAGATGAAATAGAATCTGAAAAAGAGTACATGCTTCCCTCATCATCTGAGGTGAATACAGAATATTTATTACTAAAAGAAGGGTCTTTGTCCTTAACCACATGATCACCTGGTTCGATCACATGGCCTTGCCTTTTCCCTTCTTGTCCGTAGTTTCGAGGTCCTTGAAGTAGGCCCTCATTCCTTCGAAGTCCATTTCTTTTACAACCCTGGCTCTGGGGTCTTCTGCTGCTTTGTCTGAAGAAGTGCAGCTCTTCTTCAGTTTGTCCTCATCGCTAACTGATGCTGTGCGGACAGTGCGGCGATTAGTGCAATCCTTGCGATGCCCTCCTCCAAGGAAGGAACACTTTGGGCACTGTTTCTTTGGTTTTGGGCAATCTCATACCATGTGATCACCTTTACAGTTAAAGCAGCTGTTACGTGTACATACTGCATCAATGTCCATTGCGTTTCCGCCTTGTAAGACGGGTTTAGAGTCGCTACGCGCATTTGTTGCCTAGACGCGCCCCTGGTTGCTTCAAATGGCAAAGGCTTCCAACGCATTGCCCCTTTCCTTTATTAGGGTGATGTATTCAGCCACCGTTGCCTTTCTCATGTTGTTGGCAAAGATAGGCTGAAGGATGGAGGTAGAGACTTGGGTCTCCAGTAAGTATACCCTCATGGCATCGTTACATTGACTTCGTTGGTATAGTGTAAGCCATTTGATAATGAAGTCTTCAATCCTTTCCCCTTTTCCTTGTTTTAAGGCTACTAACTTTTGCATAGCCATATCTTTTTCGTTTCTGGGGCGAAAGCGATCGTTGAGTTCTTTGAACAGATTGACTCTGCTCAGCCATTGTCTTGTGCTTGTTAATCCTTCGAGCTTTGATTGTGCCCATGCTTCGGCACCATATATATCCTTCCCATCTGTTCCGGGTCGGATTCGTGACAGTACAGCCACATTTTCTTCTTTTAATGTACCGAAAGCTTTGTCATATATTTCTAAATACATTTTCATTTTGCTACACCATGTAGGGTAGTGTTTGTAATCACCATCAAACCATTCTGGGTCTGGGGCAATCTCCACCTATTGTGAAAACTTATTTTCAGGGGGTTGGAACCCTCCTGATGGTCCTGCACCTGGTGCGGGTGCCTGAACCTGTACTTGTGCCTGCTGCATTATCTGCTGCTGCAAGGCAATGATTTGTCCTGCCATGTTGTTCATGATTTCAGACAGTTGAGCGATGTGCTCATGGAGGTCTGTTTGCCTGTCCATCCTGATTGGTGACGGTGGTGGGGATTCGGAGGGGTGCTCTGAGTAATCGTCTATCTCGGAGTGTTCATCTTCTTGAATTTACCACAGCTTGTTCTGCAGCTTCTTGGATTAACTGACCTACTTCTTCAGATCTGGCTCTTTTTTCAATCAACTCATTTAACCAACGAGTGAGAGTTTCTTGGAATGGATCGTAAAGATCCCTTTCACCGATATGGTGTCTTATTTCTCAAATCTGTTCATTAACGGATCGAGGTTCTTCTTGTTCGAGTCCCGTGACGATGTCGTTCGGGTCGATATCTGATTCTTGTTTTACATCCTCAGATTTGAGACGGAGAGGAAGGATGATGTCGAGATCTTCGACTTTAATGTTGGAGGTGGAGGGAAACATCCATATGTAAAAATAGTAATATCAGGTGAGGACTTATCAACTCCAACCACAATACGAAGATCGAAGCAATAGCCTCTTTGACTCTTCTTTACGTAAAAGATAAGGTGGTGTCACGAGCACCCATCCCAAAGGACAATGAAGAAGAAGGGTTGTTTGTGGTGGCGACTAAGCCTTTAAGTACTCTCGAGCACACCAACTACCACGCTATTAACAGCTAATGGTCTATCCTGGAGTAACCCAGTGACTACGTGCAAGGGGTGAAGAAAGATAATATGTAGAATGTAACTAAGTCCCGTTAAGCCTCGGGTCCGGCTATATCCCTTTAATGCTATGGGCCGTGTATGAAGTGCTTGAAAGCGAGTATAAGGAGCAGTCAAGTTCTAATATTGGCGACCTAAGACAATAGGCGCAACCGAACACTTTGAACAAGGACTTAGTAGAGACAAATGAAAGCCAGAGGGAATTCCAGCAAGAACTTGACTGAAGTTCTGCTGGTGTCGCATTCATACTATATATATGTTACATGTTGTTTGTACATATTGTGGGCATAGAACATGATAGAATGTCATAGAACGTTCAAGAAGCATTTCGTGAGATAAAGAAGTATGGCATGTGAAAATAAGAAGCATAGCCGTGGGTACGGAATGGAAGAGAAGTTAAGAAGCCCATGGTGATTAAATACATGAGGTGTACAGCCTTGCATAGCCGTGATCCCATTGGGCACGGAGATTAAACACAGCCGAGTGCACAGCAACTCAGCCACATGACGTGAGGGGTGCACAGCAGCCACTCATACCACGGTCACATGACATAGGCATGTGATAAGGTCACGTGATCCATCAAGGAAAATGTTGAAGTTCATTTTATGTAGTGCAGGGCGTCCATTAGCCCTTTAATAAAATAAGGAAAAATGTACAAAATAAATAGGAAAATAGAGCGTTCGTAACAGTCTCTACCTACTATAACCATATGTAGTAAATCTGTACATGCACAGCTTGGTCTGTGCACCGTTCCTTGTAATATAAAAGCTAGGTGGTCTTAGCTGGTGGTACGAATTCGCCTATTCGTCTCTATGGCATTTCTCATGGCGTCTTCTTACACCTCTGTCTCTTATCGTTTCATGGACTTATCTTATCTATCATCTCCTTTCTTCCCTGGTCACGTGATCTGACATCATCTATGATGTCACCACTCTAGGCTCCTATGTCATAGACCTAGGCCAGGTACGCAGACCATGACATCATTCCCTCTACCCTTCTATGTTTGTTATCTATGATGTCATACCTTACGGATACCTCATGTATGGTTCTAGACTGTGTCTAGACCGTTGTATCCTATGCCCTTTGGTCCTGTACAGTACCTTAGTCAGCGTTGTACCATTAGTATATAATACACAATGACTCTAAGGTCTACCCCAAGTAGATCTTAGTTGTCATTTGACACATCCCTTGAACAACGGTTCATCGATGGTTACCTTCCAAGTCACTCCTTGTGTCAAGTGTCAGCCCTAGGCTTTTGCAAGACTCAGAATACTCCATATGAAGATCCTTCATGCCTATCGACGTCAATATAGGTGTTATCCTTACATGAGCCCTCGACTCTAGCTGAACATGTTCACTACTGTCTTGTCCCTCTAGTCGAACCTCCCGGTTCTATTGTGGTTATTGCATTAGTCACATCCACTACTCCATGCACATCATATCCTAGGTCTGCAACAGCTGGATACTTTCCAGTTTTGACCACTTGGTTATTCACTGTAAAAGGCTTGAGTAACTTAAGGCAACTCTCCGCATACCTGTGTTAAGGCTTTTCGTACTTAGTGGTTGGATCCGAGTGAACGATCATAGCCAAAGGGACCTGGACATATCAATCACCTACTGTGGTGTTGTGCATGCCCTTGAGTTACAACAGTTACTCAACCTTGCTGACTTTGATCTGACTATGATCCATGTCCCTGGTAAACTCCTCACTGGTCCTGATGCTCTCTCACGTTGCCTGGACCTCACTCCTTCATCCAATGATAATGAAGGTGTCATCCTTCTTCCCCCATCTCTCTTCATTCACCTAATCAACACCACCCTCCATGAACACATCTCCTCTCACTCCCAGGATGATCCCTTTGTCCTCCAGGCTCTCCAGGCCCTTAAGGGTGCCATCCCTCCTGCATTCCACTCTCACCTCTCTGATTGGGCATATTTGGATGGTGTCCTCACCTACCAGGGTCATGTTTATATTCCCCCCAATGACTCTCTCTGCCACTCCATCCTCCAATGTTGCCATGATCATGAAACTGCTGGTCATCCTGGTTATCTTAAAACCCACCAACTCGTCGCCTCCGAATTCCGGTGGCCCAGTCTTGCTCAATTTGTTCGCAAATACATTGAAGGTTGCGCCTCTTGCCAGCAGGCCAAGACCAACACCCATCCTACAGTTCCCTCTCTTACCCCTATCCGTTCCTCCTGCTCTTGCCCCTTCCAACAGATCTCCTGTGACCTTATCACAGATCTCCCCTCTGTTTCTGGCTTTGACTCTCTCTTGGTCATGGTTGACCATGGCCTTACAAAGGGGGTAATTCTCTGCCCCACCACAAAGAATGTCACTGCCGAAGGCATTGCATCCCTCTTCTTCCATAAAGTCTACCTTTGCTTCGGCCTTTATGACAAGATCATCTCCGATCATGGTCCACAATTCGCCTCAGCATTTGCCAAAGAATTGGGATGAATCCTGAACTACTCCCTTGCCCTCTCCACTGCTTATCATCCTCAGACCAATGGGGAAACTGAATATGTCAACCAAGAAGTCAAGACTTATCTCTGCATCTGTGGAAGTAACTGTTACGATCGACCGAGGGTTGATCAATCGTAGACCTCTTCAACAAGACTTAACCCTGCTATTCAGCTAGGGTGGATTTCAGATGCTATGCTTGGTAGACTGACACAAGGCTAAGAGGAGAGCGCCCACTCAAGTAGTAGGGCAATGACTATGATCACATGAAGGTGATGACAAGGGAGATAGATTGGCAGGGATAGACTAGGAGGGGAACTCAAGGTAGGAAAGGGAATACCAGAGGTAAGATTGAGATAGGGAACATACGTAGGAACCTGGCAAGTCTATATATGAGCCAGGGCTAAGGGTTCAGGGTCTAGGGTAAGTCTAAGAATACAAAGGAAGCCTCAGACATGAGGCGCAGGGATCAAAGAGAAGAGAAGCCTCTGACATGAGGCGAACATGAGGATCAATGGAAGAGAAGTCTCTGACATGAGGCGCAGGGATCAATGAGAAGCATCGGCTTCTATAAGGTCATGTGAAGGGTCACGTGCAAGGTCACATGACAAGGATAAGTCTAAGGACGAAGTCAAGAGACTAAGTCATACAAAGACTAGTGAAGGTAGTGTCAATGCATAGACAAGGAGAAAAGAATAGGGGCTAATGATGAATCATAACAGTAACCCCACCTCATGGTCTGATCTTATCTCTCATGTGGAGTTTGCCCACAATCACCACCCTCACTCCATCACCAACCAATCACCCTTCTATCTCATGATGGGATATGAACCCCATGCCCTTCCTTCGGTGATCGCCTGCTCTGACATCCCAGTGATAGAATCTTGCATCCAATCGCTTACTGCTGCTCAAAATGAAGCCCTTGCTTCCCATGAACTTGCTTGTCAGGTCATGTCCTCTCACACTCGTCACTCCTTCATCCCCTTCTCCAAAGGTGACAAAGTCTGGCTTGAAGCCCACAACCTGAAACACCTTATCTCCAACCCCAAATTCGCCCCCAAATGAGAAGGGCCATTCATTATCACCAAAGTTCTATGTTATGGTTGCACATTTCACCTCTACAGTATTCTCTCTGTGCATACCTTCACCCTTGTCCTTCACAAGGTTTTCCTTGAATGTTGTATGGCCACGTTCACTTTCCCTTCTCCTATCTTTCCTGGTCACATGATCTGATGTCATCATGACCTCATCACCCTAGACTCTACATCATCACCCTAGACCAGGTATGCTATCTATGATGTCATACCCTTTACCCTGCTATTCTTGTTATCTATGACATCATCCCTCATGCCTTACACATGCACGGTTCTAGACTGGTTCTAGACTGTTGTACCCTTTACCCTGTACTATACTTGTCCTGACCCTATGCTCTATGGTCCTGTACAGTGCCTTAGTCAGCATAGTACCTACATCGTATATAATGCACGATGAACCAAGGTCTACTCCCAAGTAGATCGTATTCATCATTTGACACTCCTGAATGATGGTTCATTCCCGCCTTCCTCCTCCTAAGTCACTCTTGTGTCAAGTGTCAGCTCTAAGCCTTTGCAAGACCAGGTTACTCCTAGAAGATCCTTTAACACCTATCCACGATGATATAGGTGTTACCTCCCATGAGCTCTTGATGACTGTTAACACTATGTTTACTGTCGTCATTCCCCTTGTCTACGAACCCCTAGGTTCTATAGGTGTAGTGCCCTGTCGCATACCCTATCTACGTTGATATGTATTTGAGGTCTGCAACATTCTATCTCCCATCACCTATGAACTCTGCCTTCCTCATTCCTGGAAGATACACCCCATATTCCACACATCTCTCTTATCATCCTATCGCGAAAACCTCATACACAGTCCGAACTTCCCTGCACCACCACCTGACCTTCTTGATGGAGAAGAAGAATATGAAGTAGAAAAGATTATATGGCATTGTGGAACTCCATCTAACCACTCCTTTCTGATCCAATGGAAAGGAT
>JBBPLY010000472.1:0-12634 GCA_038090035.1 Xerocomus nothofagi | reverse complement strand
AGGACCGAAAAAGTTAATCGGCATTGCAAGTCTAGTGTTATCTTCCGTACGCTTTGTTACTCTTGTTCCACAACCTCAAGCCACATATAATCCGCAATACAGAATATCCGTGTGTGTAGCTTACAACCTGCCTCGCCATGTCTCTTCTTGGGCCTCATAAACGCGTTCAATCCCTCAAACGTGCCATCCCACAAAAATTTCAAGTTTCGCCCTCGACACGAATACAAATCAATCGACACACGACGAAAATCAAAAAAAGAACACAACGCAAGCCCAACCTCACATCAACGTCGGCGTTTGCATCCCCTGTTCAAACTGCAACCCCGCCAGCATAACCGTATCATCATTACCACTCATCGTGACGCACGACACCTTGCTCGCAAACGCCCCCTGTCCCACGTCCATCCATCGCCCCGGTCCACCGTTCCCACTCTTGATCGCGTGCTCCATGGTGTACATACCCCACGGCTCGCCCTTCTCCCGGCCTGCAAATACGCTAAACTGCGCCCGACCATCGGAATGATCGTCCGAGACGAATACCGCCCAATCCGGTGCATCCAACGTCCCGACCACTAGGGAGCAAAAGAAAAGTGTCAGGCTTGAAAAATGCCTGCACGACGCATCACTCACCCAGAATCAGGTCTTCTCTTTCAATTCCATAGCGCGGCGCATACACTTCCAAAATGAGGTCCACGTGCTGCTGAAACCACGTCGTGGGTGGTTCCAATTGATCCATGTACCGATGCACCGTCTTATCTACGCACAAATGCGCCGACGGTTTCCCTTGCACGAGCGTAAACGCATACTGTCGGGCGATTCGTTCACTAGTTGGTTCTTTGTTAGTACCAGCGTGATTCCCATAGCCAACGACACGTACGGATGCGACCGATCGCTTCGTGTCTTGAACGTCAAAAACACGGAAATGGCGTCGAGACCGCGTTGTGCCACGTTCCGCTTTCCATCTTCCCGCTTTTGCACCTCAAACTTGCCATAGCCATACATTGAAGGCAAGCGGCGCAGTCGCTCCTCGCAGCTCTGGAGAGGCTTGATCGCATTGAACAACGTGACAAACTCGCCCTTGGGTTTGGAAAGGTATCCCACAGCCCCAATTTGGACGTGCGTCGGAGACCACAGGGGAAGCGTCACTGAAAACCAAATCCCGGTTCAACATCCCGCTTACTCCAAGTAAATCTAACTCACGTGAGCTGTGGAATGCATGATTTGAACCAACAATGAAGCGATAGTTTTCCTCGTTTCTCTTCTCCAATTCAAAATCTTTGGTCAGAGAAGGCGTGGGCGTATTATCCTCGTGTCCGAGTGACGCTTGCATCGAGACCATCACTTGGGTGCTCGCGCTCAAGTGAATGACAGAACGAGCCGTGTTGTCATTCCCAAGGGTCGGTGCGGGACTCGTCAACGGCACGTCCATCATATCATCCATGTTTTCTTCTTCGACCTCAGTTGTCATACTTTCAGAGGCAGTCTCATATTGTTCGTCCGCAGGCGAAGACTCTGTCGACACGACAGGCACTAATGCGGCAGTAACCAAAGGCGTCGAAACGTGAAGGATTCGGGGGCCGCCATTGCCCCAAAGTCTCCAAACCTCTTCCAGCGAGGCAACAATGCTTGCAAACGACGGCCGACGATCGGGTTCGCGAACCCAACACGAATGCACCAGATTCGCAACCGCGTTGGCAACCTCGGTAAAGCCAGCGAGCACTGGAATCGGCGGACGCTCATCCTTGTCTACAGCGACACCACCATCAACGTCGTCCGTCACACTTGTCTAAAAAAGGCAAACTCACTCAATACGAGCTCTCGGATGGCCTTGTCGCCCAATGTCGCCCAAGGGAGGTCACCCATGCAGAGTATCTCGACGCAGCACATTGCAAACGCGTACACGTCAGACGCGTTTGTCGGTCGATCATTGCCCACCAGCATCTCTGGTGCCCTCCATCGAACTAGTTCTAGAAAGGCCATGTGAGCTTCGAGACATCCGGACCCACTCCCATCGACTACTCACGCGGCTCAGGAAATCCGCACGACCCGTACGCTTCCGACTTGACCTCACGCTGGCCGAAATCCGAGAGAACACACCGCCCATCCTCGTCGACCAGCACGTTTGCCGCCTGTCAAAAGGAAAGTCAGCCACCGACACTCGATGCAGTATATATACAAACACACATACCCTGAGATCCCCATGCAAGACTCCACGTTCATGCAGATACGCCATTCCCTTGGCAATCTCAAGCATACACCTCAGCAGGTCCACACGCATCGCTCGGTCCTTTGCCACCATCGTTACCCCCTCCATCCTTGCGCACTTGAGCGACGCCACGAGATTGTTTCCACTGCAATACTTGCTCACAAAGAACCATGGTTTCTCCCCCATCGCACTACTTGCACCGAACAACGGCAACACATTCGGGTGATCGAGCGCGTTCCACAGCCCAGCGTAGCGCACAAACGACTCCTGCGACACGCTGTGTGCCAACACCTTGATTACGACGGGACGCCTGCGCCAATGACCGAGGTACACGTCTGAAAAGAAACCGACGCCAATCTTGCGCGTTCGAACGACCTCGTATCTGTCCGGTACATGCTTGTGTCAGTCAATACCCAAGCAAAGATCACAACGACAAACCTCGTAATCGTCCAGCTTGGCAGCTCCAGACCAACGGCGCTAGCACCTTTGCCAAGTTCCACATGCTCCCCCTCGCCTCGAGGTTGTTTCGCGACAATATTCGTTAACCTCGTCATGGCCTCGATCCCACCCTGTATGAATTTCCTATCCAGTTCAGTATCCCCCATGCCCGTACCATGCTTCCCTTGTTCCGACGCGACGCGGCGTTCGTTCCCATCCATTCCTACTTCTGCATCCTTGCCCAACATCCGCCGAAGCGTCTCAGCAGCCTCGGGAATCTCTCCTCGCGCAACCTGCAAACAGCGAACCAGCTCCACGTCATTACGTGTATCCAGGGCACCCGTCAACGTTCCTCGAAGAGCGGCCTCGTCGGCAGCTGCATCCGCCGAATCTTGCGCCCGATGCACCTCCACGAGCGCGCACATGGGGAATTCTGGATCGCTGACCACATTCTTCGTCTCCGTGATCGTCATCCTCGTCGCTTCTGACCTCGTCTCTTCCATGACAAACGTGGCTCTAGTCGGCGTTGGCGTCGGGGATGCAGACACGGTGGTATCCGTCCCGTCAGACGGGTGCCCCGTTGACAGTGTGGACGACATCAGTGCGTCCTGTCCAGGTCCAGCCGAGATTGGGATGTCCATGGCCGACAACGGACCTGCCATTGTTAACAGCGGCGGCTGGGACGGCAGTCCATAGGCAGGAGGCGGCGTCAAATAGCCTCCATCGCTACCGCGATCATCCTCCTCTCCCACGGCCGCACCCATAGGTCCGTCTTGTGCGCGATCCATTACAAGACCCAAGCAATTCTGTTCCGAAAGCTCCGCAACCACCTCTTCTTGGTACGTCTGCACCTCCTGCCCACGCACCATCGCATAGTGCCTTTGAATAATCTGATGATCCAACGACAGCAATGCCTGTGCCTCCTGTGCGAACCGCCTAGACTCGCTCGCAGCAGAGCACACCGCGTGATACGTGCGGATTTGAACAGAGATCTGTAAACTCACATTCGTTCAAGCCGTGTACGACTAGTTGGCATGTCAGAAACTCACCCCAAATCTCGAAGCAGCATCCGTGATCGCGTCATTGCATGCCGAAAGCTCTCTCGAAATCTCTTCTCTCCTCACGTACCGCTTCAAAAACGGTCGGTGAAGCTGCGTCTCGAGAAACGTTCGGATCTGACAGACAACGTCAGCCGAGCAGTTAAAGAACGATCCAAATCCACCTCGACGCACCTGGGAAAGTGCAGCGCACAACCGCTCAACAGGTTCACCAAGGCCCTGGGCAGCTTCCTTGCCTGCTTCGTCAATCTCGCACCGAACAGAGTAGAGGAGCGTCGCACAACGCTCCGCGAGACGCAAACAAGAAAGACGGTTCGTCTTTTTGCATCAAAGAATCAGAAGGAGAGTATATGCGGGTCCAAATCAACGAAGCACTCACGTCAACCTTTTGACATGCGTCCCAAACACCCAATAATGCCTTGGCGGCATCCTCGAGACCGGGAAGAGGGGCGAAAGAGAGAAGATCGGCGGATATAGAAAGCGTATCTCTGATAACTGGCCTAAGTTCATTACCAACGTACTTGGCTGACACACGTTCAGCAAGAGAATATTCCCGCGGATCGATTCAACAACATACCTGAATCTCTCGCCTTGACCAGGGCTTCACCAACAGGCGACAACGTCGTGATGGTCGTGGCCGGCAAAATAGACGTAATCGCCAACGAAACGCACTATAAACCTCACCCTTCAGTGTGAGATGACATACGACCGCGAAAAAGACAAACCCTTTCAGCTCGAGTGTACCCCTCTCGTTGTGCTTGCTCGTCCGACACATCGTGCTTCGAGCAAACACGGAAAAACAGGGATCCATGCTTCACTGTCTCCTTCTCGTGCGCATGTGTAGCTGATTGCTTTGATTCCAAATCCGGGTGCTCCGCCGTGGCCTTGCATTCTTCCCCCGGACCGTCCGCGTGTGATAACCCACTCTTTTCACCATTTCGCATCAAACGACAAGGCTGGCCTCCTTGAGCAACATCCCCGGTGTCGGTACCGTGGCTCGAATCCTTGTTCTGTCGTTTCATAGTGCTCCCCGAGTTCCTTCGCCCCCAAAATGTCCTCGAACGGAGTTCCTCGCGCTCCGCTTCCTCGATTCCGATCCCAAGCGAGGACAAGGAAAGACAAGTACTCGTGTGTGATTGCGACGAGGACACCAAAAGCGATTGTGATTGCGACTGTGATTGTAATGGACCAGACTTGCATGAAGAATACGACATCGACGAACGGGTCGACGCGTCGCTGAACCGGCGGTTGCGCCCACCAGCGTGTTCGTGCCCGTGTCCGGGCTCCTGACCTTGTACAAGTATCTACACGGCAAGAATCGTATCAACTACGGAAACCACGAGAGTTTAAAAACATCCACTCACTTGTCCATCAGGAATAATCCCGCTCGCGTTCCCGCGCAACAAAAAGTGATACGAGTGGCGGCGTGTCAAATTGTCTGGCGTTTTCTGAGCGGCAAGGCCCGCTTCGACAGGTGGTGGCCCGACGTCCACCTTGCCGTACCCAAACCCATCGTTCCTAATCATTGAAATTGCTCCCTCAGGCGCCATGGGTACGGGTACAGCCCGAGGGACAGGAATGCGCTCCACATCGTAGACAGCGTTTGCATTCATCGGCGCGTGAACAAGATTAGGCGTCAACGGATCTGCAAACCCAGCACCCGTGCCGCCGACGCCATCAAATGATGCACGAATCTCCTCGTCCAGAAACGCGCTAGGGCCACCCACGCCACGTCCAAAGGGCTCCCGAAACGTCAATGGGTTTCCATGTCTGGGCGGGGTGAAATCCATTTCCATCTTACCGTCGAGCTCAGCACGTCCAGAGAAATGGGAAACGCAAGGATTGCATGTCTGGAATTGGTGCACGTCATTGTCCCAGTCGTCGACCCAGCCTCCATGTCCACCCCACCAGCGTATGGGAGCTTCGTTCAGAGGGGTCGAGTCACCCTTGATCGCAGTCGACGTGTCCTGGACAAACGAATGACGGGCGAGCGTGGGACTGCTCCGCGGAGAAGGATGCGGACGCGATTCACCAACCAGAGAGACGCATCTATTGCGCGAACCATCTGGAGGAGACGAAGCAACCTGTGTAGCATACGAGTTTCCAAAGGATTGTTGAATGAGCGATCGGGTTCGAGGGTAGCGGGAGGAAGGCGAGGGTATGATCTGGACAGGGGAGCTTTGGGAAAGATGGAAATGGGATTGGGTGGGGTGGGGAGGTGAACGGAGAGGACGAGGTTGAATCTGAGAACGAGTCTGTATTCCGCGGACATATTAGGTAGCGTGCATATACGGAGGAACGGGAAACAACGTACACTATGGATTGAGGCGGGTGAACCTTGCCTCGAACTATTGGAAGAGGGGGAGACGGAACGTGGATCCAAGGTCGGAGACAAAGAGAGAAGTGGAGAAGAACTAGGGAATGGTATTCCCTGCGCAAACGGACCGCTACTTGGACTGCTAGGATGGCGTGCATACGTGCGAGGTGATTGAAGAGGGATAGTACTCATGACGGGGGATCGCTCGGGGGAGCGAGAGAAGGAAGAAGTGCGAGGACGAACGATACCAGACGACGACCGAGGCGAGATGGATAATCCCGAGTCAAGACGTTCTCTCAGTGGAGAGAGGGTATCGGACATCTCGCCAGAGGGCGAGTTGCAGGGAGTATGCCCAGAGGGGAGGGGAGGAGAGAACGAGCCGGGAGAGGGATTGAAATCAGGAGGAAGACGGGGCGAAGAGCTTTGATAGGAAGCTACGCTCGTCGGGCGGGGGGAGCGTACGGATGAAGCAGACATCGTCGTGCGGTCAATCTGAGGATGTAGGAGTTGTGAGTGGAAAGAATTCCAACCATCTTTGACGGGCTTTTATACGGCGAGGAATACAATTCTGATAGCCGTACTGGCATGACGTCGGATTCAAAGTATTAGTATCAGTGGAATGGTCGACCGGGCGCTCACCAGATTTACTATGAACAGGGGCTGGTTAGCGCAGGACCCACGGCAAGCTCACCCAGTACGGCTGCAAGCACTCGGCGCACTCCCCGCTTCGAACTGGCGACGCTGGCTGAATGCCAGCACTGGCAATACTTGTGGCAAAACGCAAGCGGTATAGTCACTACCACTTTGTGACCCTGGCTCCACTTTTTACGAAGCGGATCTCCAAGACCACATCACCGTCGGCCGCATCCATCTCTCGGACTGACAAAATCCTCGTACACAACCTACCCGATACAGCCTCTCCTAACGCCCACTCCAGCCCTGCGTCCCGGTACTTGCAACATTATCATATCTCGGCGCTCCAGCACGCTGGCATCTAGTCACAGAGGTCGAAATTCGACACCAACGATCCGCATTCCGCGGGTGACGTCGACGTCCGCTTCCACCTCAAACTCCACCAGTCAGTGTCTTTTCAGAAAACGCTAAATCAGTCGTTCAAGGCGCAATTGCTTCGAGAGCCTGAGCCGGATGGACGAGGACCTCAGCTACGAGTAAACATCCTCGACGCAGACTACGAGTCCGCACCCTGCCACAGGTGATTCAGGCGCTTGCGAACCATCTTCTTAGTAGAACCCGCCCATCACTACGGCGGCGTCAGTGGTCCAATGAGGTAACCCGCAACGGTGCGTTGAACTAAGCCATTGACTCACAACTAAGCAACTTCGTTCAAGGTCAGCTTATGTATGTAGATTCAGATGGCTAGCGCATACACAAACAGGGTTACCAGTAAGCTCAAACACTCGTCATGACCCCCCCTCGACATCAGACACGTCAAGTACGTAGAACGACACGGCCAAAGCTCTGACCATCGCCATCAACTTCCGCCTTCCAGAAAATGTTCTACACTCGTTCGTCGAGGTGGAAGATATCACCTAGTTTTTCCCAAACGCGCTCACGTACTACCTGAATCTTGGCCTTTATTGCCCATGCACAAGTGTAGCAGCGCCGCTCAGCTTCATCCGCCGCTCCAATCAGGTTTTTGGTTTTAAGCAGTGCGAGAGGGTCTGGAGATCGTGAACACAGGTCACAGATGTCATTCCAGATAGATTCTGCCGCATCACAGTCATTGAGAGACCGCCTCCCATCATTCATCATGTGGCGAAGATCCCCCGTATTTATACATCCACGCAAGAACCCTTCAATTTCTGCCTTCCCAAGGAGGAGGCAGTGAAAATCCTTTGCAGAGAGTAGTTCCCACTTTGCAGTACGCCTTTCAGGACTTTCAAGGCTCAGAGAAGGATCCGCGTGGGTCTTGTCCCAGTCATCTAGAACAGAAAGGCGGGAAAGATGGTAGAAGGCGGCAGGTAGGATGCTGGGAATGTCAAATTGCTGGGCAAGTTTGATGGCGGATGCCGGCTCAGGGAAATGGTCGTCGACACGTTCCACGTTCGAGTTATTCACCATACATTCGATCTCCCTCTCTTGTCTCTCCCAGTCTTGGAGTGTCTGAGGCCAATCGGTTTCGAGGTGCTTCACGATCTGATCACGCATGCGATCGATCCCATACTTTCTCGACAGTTCGAGGATTGGAGTGATGAGTTCAGGGTATTGAGGGCTGTGAGGCGTCCAGGGTATGGGGCTGATGAACATCTGGTCAGTCACCGACCAGAAAAACAATAGACTTTGGAATGATGGTCTGATCACCTTTGGTAATAGAGAATTTTGAGAACGGATTCAAGGTGATCGGCGTCGTCCGGCATATGGATGAGAGGCACTCCATCGTAGAGGTGATCAGACCTGTTTTTACTTTCCATGTCAGACGTGTTGCAGACGTCGAACATATCTGAAAAGATCGGGGAGTGGCTGGATAGAACTGATCTGTGGACACGGAAAAGTTGTGCGGGTTGATCTGGTCGTGGGGCTAGGAGGACGACGTTCCCGTCCGTGAAATAGAGGGATTCATTTTTCACCCCCAGCTGAGCGCCGTTGTCGCTCATCAACGTTGGAGTGTGGAGGTGGAAAGGATAGAAGCATTTTCGACACCCTGAAAGTGTGACGGTGGTGTGCCAGCTTAGTCAGCGTCTGCTTAGCAATACTAGAGACAATCCAGTACTATTGTTCAACTCAAGAAGGACGTGATGCTCTACCAGAAATTATGTTTCCTTGCCCAAAGCCCATGATTATATCCTCGTCATGCCACTCAATGGATATCTATGCGTTGCTTGGGAATCTGATGCGCGTGCGGCATGGTGTGATCGTGCTGTCAATGGCTACAACCTCATGCCCTTCTCCTCAAGGCCTCATCTTCCAAGTCTGGCACTTCAGCGTGAGCGATCGTGTTAGTTTGGTCGCCGTCATAAACATTCTTCGATGCCTGCCCACCTCCGTTACCGAGAACCCGTTACACCTTTCTCAACGTCTCCAGTGCTCCCGCCTTCACCGCCTCGTACGAATTTGCGCTCCAGCGAATACTCTCGCAAGAATAGCGTTAGGATCAACGCAAAGCCGCACAACGGCACACACATGATCCATATCGTGCTAATCGCTTCCGACCACGCCTGCAATACGGCGTTGCGAAGGGTAATATCCTGTTTTCGTTTTCGCACGTTAGCATCCGAGTCGAACAGAGAACGAAATACCGCCTCTCACAGGAATCAAATGGACTATGCCAACGCTATCATTCCATTCGGCAGCCGTGGTACCAATACCGAGACTGCCGAAATTGGTAATCCCCGCGAGCTTCTGAGGAAGGATACTTGAGATGATGGCCTCGCCGATCGCAATCCCAACAGCACCTCCAACAATACTGTAAATATTGTCCTTCGATGAGAGGTCGATGTCATGTTTGTACAATGAGCCTACCGAAGAAACGTGAAACCACTCGAGGCAGTAGCCATGTCCTTCATGGGCATCGCCGCTTGGAGGGCGACTAAAGGTATTTGGAACAGGCAACCCACTCCAAGTGATGCGATCAGGGGGAAAACCTCCTGCCTAGCGCTATGAATAGGGTGAGCATCACAACAAGGCTGGCAAGTGGGAGATACGTACAGGCTTGACGTATAGTCAAGCATGGTCATGAGACCCATGCCAAGTGTCATCACGGCGAACGCTACCCATATAATCGGACGATACTTTCCGGTCTTCGACATGAGGAATCCAGAAACGATAGATATTAAAGCAGTCCCGAGCGAGAACGTGAGCATCCTACGTAGACAACATGAGTCAACAGAAATGGAGGAAGGAAGGTAGCATACTTGACTCCAGCACCTGTGGCCGACGCCCCGAGAACTAGGATAAATCAGGTCTCATCTTCATGCGGTAAAATGGAGGACCAACCTTGGTAAAACAAGGGCAGGTAACTGGATGTCAAATTTAGTGGAAAGTCAAAAGTGTTCGAGCTCTCATCACTCACTACGAAGCTAAAAAGAAGACGAGGGCGTGAAGGAAAGCAGTAACGAGAATGATGCCAGCAGTGCGAGTCTTTGAAGTCTCGTTGAATAAGCCGCAAATCAGCCAGCGTGAGCGCTCACCTTGAATAAACGTGCGGGGAGAATTGCGGAACGCTGAGTGAACAATTCGTTGATCCCACCGACAATTAGCAAGACGATTCCAACGACAAGTGGAGCAATCGTCTTTGTGCTCGACCCTCGAGACACCATTTCAGCAACCCTCGACGCAACACGAACGGCGTGAAACGCAAAGCACACTCACATGTGATCTGACTAAAATCAAAGCCAACAAGCAAACAAACGATGCCTGCGACAAAGCAAATGAGACCGATATAATCGAGTTCGGCAAGTTGGTCCCAAATCGGGCGTTTTTGATGGGGATTAAGATTTAGGAAAGTGAAGAGTATGATGGCGGCAACACCGCCGGTGGGCCTGGAGATGGACTTCAGTGTGAAAGAGGAAATCCGGACGAACGACGGCAGTCTACAAGTTTATGAAGAAACACCATCTCCACGAGACGTGTTCCGCAAATACCTTTGTGGAATGTGAGCAAACTCTGGGATAAACGGAAGGCACAAAACACACCCCTCCGAGAAGCGGTCCTATGACACTATGGAAATTGGTTCGTAAGGGAACGTGCAAGGCTAAAATGAGGAGAGACCTTGCCTCGCAATGCCGTACGTAGCACCTATCAACCCACCGTACCGACCTCGACTACATGACTCGGACCGTCAGTGAGATAAGAGAAGTCGAGTTTCCGCATCACGCACTCTCTCAACGGCACAATATCCGAAATGGTAATGATTACGAGCTGCATAATCCCACCACCTCCGATACCCTGGATGGCTCTGCAGACGATTAACCAAGTCATATTCTGCGCCGCTCCGCACATCGCGGAACCGAACTGAAAAATAGAAAGATGAGCTTCCGCATCACATGAAAATTGGGAGCCCATACCAAAAAGATGAGTATAGACGAGTAGAGAATTGGCTTCCGCCCTAGGTATGTAAGGTCAGGTACTTATGTGCAGGGTTGGTAAGATATGAGGTTATGCTTACCGACCATGTTGGACAGCTTCCCATACAGAGGGCCGAAAGCGCCTGCAGCTAGCATGTATGCGCTGGACAGATCACCGCGTTACATACACAGAGAAGACCATTGACCGCAAGATCGTCGACGTACCTCCCAACCCAGCTGTAACTGTTCCCACCCCCGAGGTTGGCCACGATTGTTGGGAGTGCGGTCGCAACGATCGTCTGTCATAACTCCGCAGTCAGAACACACGCTGAAAATTCAGACCGAGACAACTCACCTCGTCGAGTGCTGCCAAGAAGGTGGTACACATCAAGCCAAAGAACACGATCGCCAGACGATTCTTGGGCAAAACCTGCTCTTCCGTGTCTTTCCACGATGCACCCGGTCGTGCCTTTTCCTTTTCCACCTGCGCCGCGTCGTTCTGCGTCGTCAAACTAGTCATTGTATGCATATCGTCAATGCGCAACCCGGAGCCTGGGTCCCTGTCCTGTGTCGTCCTGTGTCGAGCGAGTTCAGCTCGTCAGGAGTCACTGTAGACACGGAAGGTAAAGTGACTGTCATCGAGGAGAGGGTCGTATGAATATATATTGAACACAACCCCCCTTGATTTCGCGCACATGTTGAAAGTTATTCCACGATAACTGATTCCTCTCACGTGTTGCGATCCGACGTCGGCGGGACACTTGCGTGCCCTCCTAATTAGGTCGTTTCCGTTCCTTTGACATTCAGCGGAAACTAAAAAATAGATAGTGTTAGATAGACTCGAAGGAGCAAACAACCCGGATCTTGGAAATTTGAACCATGTCGCCGGTTCAGTTTGCAAAGTCGGACTTTTATACATCAAATCAGATCTTACTACTAGTTACCGGGCAGAGTCGAGGTCCTGTCAAACGGATGTCCTTGTAGCATCCCGACTACAGATACTAAGTAGCTCTCTCGCCTAGTAACAGGAACCGTGAAATTGATTAGATAGCTGTACTAGTACTAATCGGTAGCGGCGCAAGCGCCAGTCCCCGACTCATGATTTCTCATTGAACCGATATAGATATTATGATAAAAAAACAACGGAGACATTTGGCAGATAAACTACAATTTTCTCGCTGAATCAACATCAGTCACAAATTGTTCGTGCTAGCGTGCATCTTACAAACTAACGGACGAAACAGAGTGATCATCACTGAAGTACTCACATCGACTTCCATTCACCCAGCACCTACGAAGTCACAATCTTCTTAGTAGGAGACCGATAGATGGGGACATCCCCAGCCTTTCGTTTACCCTTCTGGAGTGGGTTGGGGATTCGGGATGAAGCTTCAGAACTTCAGAACAGTCAGAATCAGCAACAGAATGTCTGCAATACAAGTTTCGTAACATACATTGCACAACTTGAAGGCTCAAACATTCCGTTCACCTTGCTTAACTTACTGGCAGCTGACAAGCCGAATACATCGTCTGGCCTTCGAAAGCCTGTGGCAGCCACGCTTGAGCGGCGGCAACTTGTTGTTCTTCAAGG
>JBBPLY010000471.1:0-12641 GCA_038090035.1 Xerocomus nothofagi | reverse complement strand
AGGGGGATCAAGTGTGTATATGATCTGAGAGGCAAATAGAGCCTGAGTCAGCAACAAGTTACAGACGTGCCCAATATCAGAGGGCAAGGCCGTGCGAAACGCTTACACTATACGTCGGAGAGGGAAATTTTACGACAGGGTTCCAGGAATTTCTGTCGGTAAACCTGAACCCTATTGGGTCCAGGAATTTTAAAGTCATCGGGAGGAGCCCTTCCGCGTGGGAGTTGCCGCCGTTCGCTCGCCGTTCAAATTCGCCAGACTTTCCAACTCGGAAATGCCGCCGCACGGCGGCAGAAACCTTGCTTGACGGCTTGCGATTGAGCACAAAAGAATGACAATTAAATCTATTCCAAGTCCAATCCCTGTCTGCGACAATTGCTTGTGATGCGGTAACGACTGGCAGTAAGCATACTATAAGCATGTTAATTACCGAAGATCGAGGGTATCCTGAAGTGACTGCCATTCCATATCAACCACACCCGCATCAAGCGACCCGACCGCGACTCCTTTCAAGCTGAAAACATACAAGTCATCATCTTAAAAAAACGGATACCGTCGACTGCGAAGCACTTGGATCCACAAGCAGGTCCCTCCACTGAGAGAAAGCGGCCCAGAGTTGAAGAAAAAACTACAACGAAGTTGGACTTCAAAGGAAAGAAGGCGAATCGATCTGAAATGACTGGAGCCGGTCCGAGCCATTCCTGAACAGCGCCGAGGATCGAATCGTAAGTTTGCCAGCCCGATCAGTAACCACTCACGTTCAAACGCGTCCAGCTAAAACATTGTCTCGGCTGAAAAGTTGTGTCGATCAGATAGGTTACAGAGCGACTGCCCGTGTAATTGTACGAATACAAACGCTACGTGCGATGACTTACGCAACCATTTCAAGGAGACAACTGAGACGCATTCTGAAGCCAAGACGTAACGACGCAAAGACGAGAATTGTACGATGGGAGGGCCCTAGTTTTTGGTGGACGTGGTATAAGCCGTGGATGCAAAGCCGATCCGTTTGTTGGTAGTATCGTAGACACTGTAGTAGCGCTCGCTAGACCCTAGATAAGCATCCGGAACGGAGGGAGGAAAAAACGAACGAGCACATACAGGAAAGCGTAGCCATTAATGAAGTCCACTCCAGTCCCGGAGATGTGACCGATGCTGCTGACGACGAGGTAGATCGAGCCCGAGCTCCCACCGATGAGAGAGTTGAGCGAGCGCGGCCAGATCTGTGCGTTGGGCGACAGGTCACAGGACGTGCCCCCGATGTGGAACGTCAACGACTTCAGCGCGGAATATTGGAGGAGGTGATTGTCAGGAATCCGGTGGCAGAGTCCATGGTAGCGCCTGTTGCGGACTGGTATTTCTGGAATGCATCTATAGGATACCAATGTAAGAGGGGCGAGTAGTCTGACCAACCAGTCTCAACGGATCACTCGCCCGAGGCGATGGAAATGAGGGTAGTGCCGGTGTCGACGATACCAGCGGTCGACGACAGAATGGTGGTGTCACCATAGGTGATCGACTGATTGAAGCCCCAATAGTCCGACGCAGGGAAAGCCGTCGTGAATGGAACATACTTCACTGAGCCGGTGATGACAGAGTCGTCATATCCGCCAAAGGTGAGCGCTCCGCTCTTGGACACGGAAGCCGGGATGAAGTAGACCCCGAGTACCTCCTCAGAGATCGTTTTCTGAGTGAGAAGATTGTCCATTACCGTAGGGACCCTGTTCGTGCCACTGACCGTAGAGGCAGTCAAGTCAACAGGCCCACACCAAAGATTCCATCAACGTCATTGAAACCAGTGGCGGAGCTGGCAACACCAATGGACTGTTTTGGGATTACTACGCCGGGGGCGAGCGTGACACTATCGATCCATTCCTCTCCTGAAAACTCTCCAGAACCATAAGCCGCCGACTATGATCACCTTTGAGTCTGACGCAAACGGCATGAAGTCGTGAGAAACGTACAACGTTCTTTCCGGTGTCTTGACTGGTGCTAGTCTTGCTGTATGACTTGGAAGCTCCGATCCAGGTGTTGGAGCTTCCGGTATCAGTGATGAGTGTGTCTGTGATCGCTTGGCTCGACGTTCGTATCAGTGAAAAATCCACATACAATTTGTTGCGGGATTGCCAACTCCAACCTCAGCGGTGTAGAGAACCACCGCGTTTGTGACGCCAGCAGATGCGTTACGCTGGTCTCCATAGCCAGCCTTCATGAAGGCCTGGGCACGAGCACGATCTTTCTCGACAAGGTTAATCGTGCCGCTCTCGGCAAATCTCGTAGCAAAGCTGAGAGTATTCTTGCCGGTTCCACGAGTGAGTGGACTCGCATCCACAACAGCTAAGCTGATGAAGATGAGTGACAGGAGAGCTCTAGAAGGGAACATTGTGATCTATCCAGAGGAATGAAAGAATTAGATGTCAATATCGCGTTCTTAAATACACTGGACTCTATCTCATCATATGACGCGATACAGAGCGCATACGATGGACTATCTCGTATCAAAAACGAACCACACGTACAAGTCATGACGAATAGGCGAATCGAGCATGTGAGATTGACGGACAGTACGCATCATGGAGGAAGTCACAGTTCAACAGGCTCAGTTGAAGTAAACTGGGAGTCAGGCTTTGCCGGATCATGATGCATGATGTCTAGGGTACGGGCGAAAACTCGGCGGGGTGTTAATAACTTGTCAAAAAAGAACGGGTCTTGGAGGGGTTATTAACAGCCAATTACCAGCGCTTTCCATTCATATCTCTACGGAAAACGAATTCCGAAAAGTCGCGCCTCGGGAACTGCCGGGACAGGACCCCGGGAGCAGCTGAGTGGGTTGCATGTTGATTGAGTAAGCAGTTGCTCAAGGTCCGAATCTCCGTTGCCGAGGACGCATTCCAGACCAGTTCAGCACTCTCGGCACCTTTCAGCCTTGGAGGACGCGTTGGCACATACCGTCGAGGATCTTTGGAGGATGTTTTGGAGAGCATAGACGCGAGCACGATCTTCACTGAGAATGCTGAACATGCTCCCCTTATCAGCTCTCCTAGCAATGCTGAGAGTAGCTTTGGTGGTGCCATGACTAGAGGGATTCGCGTCCGCAAGTACCGCGACAGCTAAGCAGACGAGGATCGATGACAGGAGAGCTCTCGAAGGGAACATGGTGATCTATCCAGAGGACTGAAAAGATTGAGGTGGATTTCGAGCTCTTTAATATTGCCATGGACTCCATCTGAGATATCTCATATGGCACAATATAGGGTGTATAGACGTACTGCGAGTCGTGGATAGAGTTTCGCATTACTCCTGAAACTTGAAGCATCGCCGCGTTGATTTAGTAGCGGAGACGACTGGCCCATCTGTAGAGCGGTCCTGTAACGTCATTCTCTCCGCGACCTTTCCCAGCTCTGATTGGTAGGTACTTGCCCAACACGTGATAAAAAACTGTACTTTTGTCGGGTCAGGCGAGCTTCAGGACCTCGGCTAACCCGGCTCGCTCATTGATGAGTCATGGTGATCTATCCAGAAAACGAAGAAAATTGAAGTCGATCTCGAACACTTGAATGCTGTGGACCCCAGATCTGAGATCTCAGCGGACGAGTCATGGCTGGACTAGCACTTCGCATACCATGATTGACATGCTGACACAAGCTTCGCCACCATCGGGAACACCGTAGTACGCTAGAATTTCGTCACTTCATGCCATTCGCATTCGACTTAAAAGTCATCATAGTCGCAGCACTATTGTTTCGGAAAATATTCCGGAGAGGAATGTAAGCGTATGCCCATCCACCATGATTCAGCGATAGGCATACATACTTTCAATATTCAACAGGTCCGTCAGACAGTCATTCAGCTGAGATCCGTCTTACATACGGTACCATGACGGCGCCACTGGCAGCTGGCGGCGGAGTTAGTGTCAGCACGTCGATCATCCGTCGACAACCACAACCGGTCATCCTACCCTGCGTCCAATCTGCCGTTCCCGATATCTGCGCAGCCGTTATGTTGTCGTCATTACAGTTACCACCACAACAGTTGGCCGCGTTTCCACCTGGCCCAGTGGCCGGTTGATCACCATCGTCCAATTGCTTGGTATGCCATTTACAAATGACAAACAGCAACCCATGTCTTGGCGTGGGTGGGTTTGCATTCGGAGGCACCTGCGAGACGTGCAAGACATGCGACCATGTATCGTGAAGCCACCGCGCGAGCGTGCGAAGCTGAAGTTGTCGGTAGCGTCGTTGGCCGATATGTCTATATGAGGGACTGTGAAGGTAGGAGTCGCCAAGGCTGAGCATCGGGGGGGACACCTGTCCGTTGAGTATGGCGTGCAGAATATTTAATTAGGTGGCGTGGGTCATCGGATAGGGTGCATCAAGCTAGATGTCGAAGTTCGGGTTCGAGCTTGCGATCTGGGGTTGCGAATGGCAGGAGTGCGACTGATAGTATGACATCTGAGCGAGAGGAATGTTAGTTCACCCAACGTTAATGCTGTTCATGGCACCCCAACGTCGCATTGGAGAGGGTGATATGAACCGACCACGAACATGATGTCGCTCACGGGAAGCAGGCTTGGGTGCACGATAAACACAAACAAGGCAATACAGCCAGCCAAAATCTCCTCCAACAACATCTCAACCTGCTTCGAGTACTTACCTCGGCGAGCTCAATCCTTTGGCGGTGGAAGATTGCGCTTGGGAACTTGAGCGTTTTGCTCACGTAGCGCTATAGCCATGCTCGAGGACACCTTCAACATCGGCAAGGTAGTCGCTGAGGATGGCTTGCAACGCGTTCCAGACATCTCAGCAACCGGTTCACCACAGACCCAGCCTCTCACATCAGACCGAGTTTGGGCTCGAGTGCTGGACCGTCACTACGAACGCGGCACACTCGTGCTCCTGAAATAGCGAGTACTTTGCGGTTAGTTTTCACAGTACAGAATAGCGACCAGACCATGAACCAGAATCCTTGCTTTAACTTGAAGTGATTAGGTATATATCGTTATAACGCACGACCAAGGACGGGTGAAGCTGGAACCTATGTAAAAGAAATGCTCGCCTTGACGAAGTTTACACATGATGGCAGCTTCACGATATCTGACTCCACTATCTAGGGCCGTTCTTCCTTCGAATGGTATCTCCTCCTGGAGATTCAGTGGCTCTGCCAGGACCCTTCTGATAAAGGAGGCGCTCGTGCACAGTTCGGCGGGCTGAGTTTATCAGTAAGTACATATTTGATTTTTTAATCTTCTCTCTAAATGCTAGGTACTGATGGGAAAATGGAGATAGACTGGGGAAAGAAATAGACAAAACCTAGTAGGATGAACCGCCGTTTGGCTTGGCGAATTGGAGGAACGGTGTGACGATCGAGTCCAAGAGTACAATTGTCAGCCTTTGTGAATCCGGTTTCCAGAAACTATGCGGTAAGAAGTTATCTCGGGTTGCAGTGGAATAAGGAATTGACTGTCTGTGCTCAGAACCGCTTCAGTGATAGGCGCTCGTAGGGTCAGCGCATCCAGTGTCGCATGACAGAGCGGGGAGCGAGATGAGATGATGAGGTTAGTCTTGGGGACCCTGCTGCGGACCTCTGATCTAAATATTGACGAGGTGCCGCAATGGCGGTGGTGTAGATGAACCGTCTATCGGCGAACGATCACTGCTAAAGTTCTTATTGTGTCCGCCACACATGTTTGAGCATAGCCCGGGATCCCCCTATATTTGATGGCGACCAACATCAAGAGCGCACCGTGTTTTCCCTGTTACGGATCATCAAAGGCTCTGATGTGCACACAGCCCTGGTGAATCGGTTAACAAACGAGGACAGTATAAATTGGGTGAAGTTCCCCATCGACCGGACGGACTTACTACTATCATGGTTCTCAAAATCCATGGTCATGCCGTCGCACCCCTCGTCAGACTAGTCGCCCACGTGTGCAAAGAAAAGGAGATACCGTACGAAGTCGTCAACGTTGCCGTGTACAAAGGGGAGCACAAAACCCCCGCGTTCAAACAGTTCCAGCCATTCGGTCAAGTCCCATACATCGTGAGGAACGCCATTGTACACTGGGCGTTCGTTCGCTGACGAGCTTGGGCATACGTTAGGACGACGACGGTTTCATCCTATACGAGGCCCGAGCGATCTCCCGATACCTCGTCAAAAAATACGAGGGACAAGGAACCCCCGGACTCGTACCAAATGACCCAAAGAGCGAAGCGTTATTCGAGCAAGCCGCATCCGTAGAATATTCTAATTTCTATCCGTTTGCCCTCGGCCTCGCTACGGAGAAGATAATTAAGAAGTTGCTACATTCGCTCTGTTTGATACCAGGTAACTCACGCGTTACTATAGGCACAGAGGTTTGCCTGCGGACGAAGTTAGGGTGAATGAGTATCTCGAAGCCCTGAACGCGAAGCTTGATGTCTACGATGATATTCTCGGAAAGCAATCATACCTGTCGGGAGATGTGAGTTCCAATTTTTTTCCGACTGGCAATTCGACAACTTTTCCTCTGCAGAGCGTAACCTTGGCAGATCTCTTCCATCTTCCATACGCAGCCATTGTCTTCGAAGAACTCGGTTACGATGTACTGGAAAACAGACCTAATGTTGCAAGGTAGGATCCTCATTCCGATCTCTCTGATTGCTGGGAGAGTTTATACGGGTCACGACAGATGGTGGCAGGCGATATCATCCAGGCCAGCATGGCAGGCTGTGAAGGCTAGCGCCTGAAATTCTCCTGCTTACATGTATCAACATTGAAAGTTAGTAAGAGCGTTAAAACAATTTGTAAATCAGACCGTCCAAATCGCCCTTTTGAACAATTGGTGTAAAATGGGTTCGCATCTCTCATCTTTATTACGGAAACTAGTACAATGACATCGCCCGCGTCGGCGGTATTGTCTACAAAATGGATCTACAGAAACCTTGAAGTTGAGTGTACCGGGTACACGCCTAGGACAACTAACACTGGTTCTACAGAAACCTAACACTGGTTCCAAAAGATGAAGGAGCATGAAAAGTTTGTCAAATCCGTTGCCAATGTCATTGATTGTCTCGGCGGTCCCGTCTGTCGCGCTCCATCGCGCGATCCCGTTGATCGTACCGCTTTCCCTTTCCCTCCCTCCCTCTGTCTCGATTGGGATCGCTACGTCCCTGGCCACGGTCCCTTTCCGTGTCCCGGTCACGGTCTCTGCTAGCATGATCTTTCCGCTCACTGACTCTCTCGTCGGAATACCTCGTTCTCTGCCTACTTTCGCCATCGTGACCACGTTCTCCTCTCCGCGTTGGAGAGCGCGAGCTGTACCTGGAAAGTGTACCTGATCTGCTTGACCCATTCTCGTCCCTCCCACTCTCCTTTTTCGCGATAGGGATGTAACGCATGTCTGCACCTTTGGATTTCTTTTTCCCACTGCCGTCGTCTTCTGGTTCCCGTTCCTTCGCACCGATGCCTAATAAAGCAGGGCGCGCCTGTGGCAAGTATAATCGACTCAGACCATTCTTTCTCTTTCTGTCCAACTTGGAGGTGACAGCTTCGTCAGTCCAACCCATACCGCGTAGCATAGCAGCTCCAAATGCTGATATGGGAACACGTTCGTAGTCGTTCGCTGTAGCGACGTCTGGCAGGTCTTGAACGTCTTGCTTCAGCGCATCTGCTTCTGAGAGGGGAGGAACGGGGATGATATCGACGGTTGGTGTAGGTTCGCCTTCGCCTGCTAGAATTGCACGAAGGGCTCGTTGGTCTTCTGTTTCCTCGGCTGTGGATTGATCTACGGGGCCCGCTGGCACGGCCTCCACCATCGCAGCGTCGTCTTCTTCGGCCTCTACTTTGACCGATTTGTTGATCTGTAAGCCACGTAGCTGAGGACCAGAATTGATCGTGTCTCTCGTTCCGAGGCCACCGACGCTTCCATCTGCGCCGGTTGCCGCGAGGGCAGAATCTGGAACGAAGGAAGGCATGACGCGGGAGACATGAGATTGTACGCGGGAGCAAGCAGCGCGGCGTCTTCGTGCCGCCTCACGCCAGTCAGGGTTCGGTTGCGTGGGGATGACCAGGAGCGCATTGGAGTCAGACCCTTTGCGCTTTTTCTGCCCAGAACTAAGGATACGATGTCATGGACGAAAACTTTTGTGAGTCGACTTCAATGGGACGACGTAGAGATTGCGAACGACGCACCGCTGGCCACCAAGATCAAAGCTCTCTTCGTCGCTCGAATCGGTTTGACGAGTATCGTCGTCTGCGCCGGAGGTTTTTGAAAAGACGATGCCGGTGTCACCGTCATCGTCCGAGTCCCGCCGAGAACTGAACGTCCGGGGAGAGCCCGTGAGTGGGCTTCCCGTCGCCGAGCTACCAGCGCTAGCGAGATGACGTGGAAGAGCGGGGACCTTGAATGGACCATCTGATTCTGGGCCAGATGACGAAGGTCGAGATACTGGCGTTGGGCGACGGACCGTGAACGAGACGGTGGAGGGTGTCGGGGGCATGTTCTTTTGACGGTGCTGTGTCGAAAGTGTCGTAGCGTGAAAACGTCGTGACTCGATTACTAATCATTCCTAGCATGTAGTACTGTACGACGGTCGACTCCGATCAACCTATAACCTCAGTGCCTCGCCGCCTCAGCTTGCGCTACAGCCACGCTCGGGGATCTTGATACCTTGCTCAATGCTGGCTCGTTGCTCCGACGTTTTAAGCACCTAGTCAATTCTTGCTTGTGTAAACGTTTCAAGTGTCTCGACGATGCCGCCGACCTGGAAAAGGCCATTTCAGCCTTGAAGGACACGTTGGCGCACGCCGTTGATGTTCTTTTGAGGAAGGCTACGCCTAGTCTCTAGGTGGGTTTTTGATCGACTGAGTCGTGATGTCATTGACTCAATGGGATTACCTCTGCAGTGCATTATCATAAACTTCGAGTCCTTGTCAGTGTGTGACCTCGGGGATATCAACACAAGTGTTTCCTCTTACGAAGACGCCCCGCATTGCGGAAGATTACTCCTACAAGCACAGATACATCAACAGTATATAGTGGATTCTTGGTCCACCGAGCGCCCCAGGTCATGTTCATTCATCGCCATTCGTGAGCACGCCTCCTTCACGCTATCTATCTCCATTCGATGATGTTCGACGTCAGGTAATATTCTCGTCCTACGTGGTCGCGTCGAGGTCGTTCCGCACGATCGCACCACAGTCTCCTAGGGTTACTCATCGGCGGGCGCCGCTTGATAAACTGTCCCGATATTGATATCTCTGCCGCATTGTCGATCATGCCCAGTACCACGAGCTAGTCGCATCTCTCTTTCCTCACTCACAATCCACCGGCGTCACCGCCTTCTCATCCGCCTCCGACATCGGCGGACTCGCCCTCGTTGCACAAATACATCCAACTCGTACACAGATGCGTAGTCGATCCCGAGGGCCCCGAAATAGATGTTATCGCGCAGATTCGGGATTATCACAATGTGGGGACCTTGATTGCGGATGCGGATAATATCACGAGGAGGGGTTGTCGGGCGAAGACAAGGATGAGGGGAGGGTGAGCCTGTAGTGGGACCAAGTGGTGGTCAGGTGGCGGCTGCGTCGATCAGTAGCGCTGCAGGTACAGTTAGGGGTCGAGTTCCGGCGCCGTCAGCCCTGGCACATCGTGGCGCAACCCACTACTCGGCGGCGAGGGCCGACGCAACATAGAACGCTGTCAGTCCACACGGCGCGTTTCACGCTCGCTGGTTCTTTTATCCTGGCAATCCTGACCAACTATTTTCTTCACGCACATTTTCTGCCCGCCCCCTCCTCTGCTCTCCTTAGCTATCATTGCCCAGCAGCGACAGAGTCTCAGCTTCAGCTGACATACCACGGCCTCTTCCAGCTCGCGTCGACCCTCCCAACCTGGTTCGTCCTTCGCGCTCTTTCGGAATGCCCCTCTCCATTATGCTCAAATCTCCTCGCCCGGTCATCCCAAACCCCAACACTGAGGCCGGTCCCTCACCAAATCCTGATGCTAATCCCGCCAGCACCGACTTCAAGGAACGGGCTCGTCACGGACGATGTATTCTGCACGAACCGTCGATGGCTTGTCAACGTCTGTCGATTCCAATTTCCACCGCACGGTTTTCCGCCGGCGAGGACATGGCAGGTATGGGACCTTCGAGTCTTTGGCGCTTATTCCTACCCTGATCCCAGTCGGTACGTGACTTGGCTGCGACGACTACGCTTTTCGTGTTTACAATCAGTCTTACACCGAGACCTGTAAGTCACCATTGAGCCACGTCCTGGCCGCAAAATTCGAACATGGTGCGCCCGAATTGCGGATGAATGTTGAGACGGAATGTGCACCCATTCGAAAACCACGTCACATTCGACGTTTCCCAAGGTGTCTCCTCAAATCATTACGCTCACAAGCCAGAGCCCCGTTAACGCTGATATTGCCCAAACGTTGGGTAGGTTCACGGGCTCACCATGTCACGTCCCCGAACTTTGCGATCAACGCTTTCACTACGGGATAACGACCAGACCATGAACGATAGTTTTCACTTCAAGCCATGGGTTTTGGATGTGCGGTGCCCCCTTTGAAGCATCCTCGAAAGGTGTTGTCGCCCAAGCAGATTTTGTGATTACAGCCGTCGGTGCAGGAATGTCAAGGAACAGGGTGTTCCGGTTACGACTCTTTTTTTTCCTTGACACGCATAGTTGGTCCATGGATCAACCAAACACCTCCCTCGTTCTCAACATGGCCCGGATCTCATTGGGTGGGAGTCGTAGTAGGAGCACATCAGGAACTATGAAAGCAAGTGGCCCGCAGCAATGAAAAATATGATAACCTAGTTGTCGAGGTGCCGCACAACAGTGGATTGGTTGGAAATCATACTAGATAGTTCCGCAAATACAGATTTATGAGGCACGACCGTGACGCGGTCGTTCAAGTTAATGAAAGGCAGACGAGGGATATCATGATTCACAAAACGATTACATCCGAATTCAGCACGAGACGATGGTCACGGATAACTATCCTTTATCAACATCTCAACGGTGAAAAAATCAGAGGTTGAGATCAACGGGCTTGCAGCCGAACGCAACGGCGCCCTCTGTGATAAAAAAAAAAAAGTCAGTACCGAAGTAACCGAAATGCGAGTCAGATTGTCAGAATCGCTCACTCCAACTGTTCTTGCTGCAGCAGACAGGCTTGTTGGGGCTAGAAACTCGGATCAACATGCAAGTTCTCGACGGTGACGAATACGACCTACCAAGTAGGATGGCCGGTGCTGGGGACGGTAATGGCGCTGCAAGTAACACCAATCGGAGGGGTAGCATCCGCGTGGTTGATCCCCAACGATTTCAACTCGGCAGAGATGGCGGGAGTGACGGTGGTCGAGGTGCTCAGGCAGCACTGGAGGTCTCCAGTTGGACACTGGCTGGCTGGAGACTGAGCAACAGCGGCTGTAACAAGAGCAAGGAGGGTGTGCGCGACAATGGATTTGGCAAACATTTTGAAGGAGGAAGGTGGCTAGAGTTGATTGAACTGACTTAAGGTGAATGAGGTCGTTGAAGCTGCGAGGCCAGCTTTTATACCTTGACGAGGAGACGACCGGTAACAATCAGATAATTAGAAACACATCACAGGAGTGACGTTTGGATCTGGGCAAACAAGTCTGAAACAATATCAGATTGTGAAGTCCAGGACAAGTTGAATATTTTGACACGGTGATCGGACGACCAGGTGCAGGTCACATCCCTTGCGTAACTGCATTATGACCGGCCAGGTTGCATTTGGTGAATTCGCGTGCACAATTGTGGGCACTGTCACAAATACCACAACAACAGAATAATAGCGCAATTATATTTGTTGACGAGAGATCGTTTCGCTGAGGAACAAAGATCAAGGGGGCCAGAATAAATCTTCATTGAATGACGACTGAGAAAACTGTACCTGAAATCCCTCCTCTTCCAGCGGAACTGAACCTATGGAGAGAAGAGCACAATGCGACCGGAAATGAATGCCAGTTCAGATCTAAAACAAAGAAAATAAATTCAGAGGTGTCGACAGGCGTTTGGAGGATGCGTCCACGTATGCGGTGCCGCGGTGGAGCCTCCTCGGATTTGACGGTGACGGCACTGGGAGCACAGCCATGCATCAGTGCGAGCGTCTGTGCATCTACACTTCGGATGCGCAGCACGAGGGGGGGTGGTACAAGCGCATGGACATTGCGCAGCAAAAAGCGCAGCAAGTCTGCTTGACAACGAGGTCGAAGGATACTCGTTCTGAAAACTATGAAGAAATTCAAGACGACTCCAAGCGGTTGTACCGTATTCGCCAACGTTACCGTGAACTGGCATGCACTACTGCCACGACTCGCCGATACTTTGAAACCAAGTCACTTCAAGTTGTAGCTATGCTTACATAAACTAGTGCTTGTTTATGTAAGCCTGTGTTTGACCAACAGAATTAAAAGCGCAGCAGGTCTGCTTGACAACGAATACCAGTTCTGAAACTCTACGAAGAAATTCTGTTGGACATGCGCAGCAAGGCCAAGGCTTCAAGTTGTCGACCGAGTCAAGGAAGAAATTCTGTTGGTCAAACACAGGCTTACATAAACAAGCACTAGTTTATGTAAGCATAGCTACAACTTGAAGTGACTTGGTTTCAAAGTATCGGCGAG
>JBBPLY010000470.1:0-12674 GCA_038090035.1 Xerocomus nothofagi | reverse complement strand
GTGTCCTTACTAGCGATGCAGGATAGGCCCTCCGTGACCTGTCCGGGATTTCCCACCAGTGTCTCTGACACGATGTGCTGTTTCTTGGGATCTAGAGCACCAGTGTCTTCGCTTAAAGTCTGGACCGGGATCGACTGGCTAGAAATCGCATTTGATTGTGGGGTGGGTACATCGGCAGACGCTGAGGAACTTCGACTAGCGATGTGGGATCGCACGTTTCTGAGTTGTTTCTTGATTGCAGAGGTAGGTAAGAAAGCTGAATGAAGCACGACCGATGGCTTAGATTTGAGCGACGGTGGGTCAAGGGAAACCGGGTCTGGCAGTGCTGCTCAGATTACCCAACTGGGTACTTCGGTAGACTCCGAGGCTCCTCCTTAGGAGAGGACGACTCTCTTTGGCCCGAGGTGCGTCCCAGAGTGATGAGACGGTGTTCCGGCTGTGTTACTGGTACTACTATCATCTTTTTCATTGCTTTGCTCGCGTGCATCCAATTGCCCCCAGTCGTGACAGGCTCTGACAGCACTCGTCGGGGGAAAATAAGACTCCCCTCGATGCCCACATCAATGGGGAAGAAAATCCGCCGAAAAACATAACTTTAATCGCGCGCGTTTCTCTCCACCCTTCTCTTTCTCTTGCCTTTCTTCACGCAACCCATCCTTCTATGATCGCCACCGCCTCGTCGAACAACGCCCTTTGTTCCTCCGTCGGACGCGATTGCCCAACCCCCGCACTCGGTCCCTTCTTCTCAAACTCCCCCAACTCGTCCGGAGTAGTGACGTGCACGATGCTGATCCCTCGTCCATACAGCTCCTCCGCGCCCGGATACTGAACCGGGATCCCACCGGCACCCCCCGGTCCCCCTCGAAGGATCGTCTCAACTCTCACGATCGCCTCGAGATGTTGGGCGATCGGGAGGGAACGAGGGGCGACGACGCGCACGAGATGAGGACCCGTCGGGCCGTCGTCGACGCGTTTCTTGGCGGAGACGATGAAGTTTTGGCTGTGGGTGACGCGGGTGATGATGTATCGAACTTGGGGAGGTTCGGGACCGGTGACGTGGCCTGCCAGTGGCAGGGGTGAGTGTGTGATCGGACTGGGGGTAAGCGGGAGAAGGAACCTTGCCTTTCTCCACGACGATGTTGAAACAGTCGGGAACGTCAAGACCCGGAGCGGGGTCGGTGACGGCGGTCGACATGCGTTGGCAGTGGTTGGGTAGTAGTCTGTGGACAACATCGCATAAAAGGACGGTTCGCTCAAGGTTCTCATCTCGAATGCCATCGCAGGACGAACGTCTCGCACAATCCAACATTACCAACCTCAAGTCCGGTACAGAACAACCCCGTCGCTCTCGTCCGCCAGGCGATCACAGAAATCCCAGCTCTGGACGCGACACGATCTCGAATAGAACAACACGGCTTACAGGCCATTCCGAGTCCCGACGACTCTTCCAAATTTACAACAACACCGTCGACCTCGTACATCACCCGCACGTACCAAATAGTACCACCGTACGCGGGCAGTATCCAAGAAGAAGAAGAAGAATGGGTAAAAAATGGAAAGTCAACGATCACCCTCGAGCATCAATGAATCAAGAGAATCTAGACGAGCGAAACAAGAACGAATCGACGAGGTATCACAGCAAAAAACAGAAAAACAAGAAACAAAAAAGAAAAGAAAAGGAGCGTCATCTCTCGACACGATGGACGTGCCATGTATAAAAAATCGTCAATCAATTTCATATCATGCGAGAACGGTCGCCGAAAAAAAAGAAAAAAAAAGAAAATCCGACCAGTCCCCCGAGTCGATCCGTAGACCCTACTCATACAGTCGTCAGTCCAGTATCAAAGCGGTACGGGCGACCACGCACTTACCCAAAAAAAAACCCCTCAATGAAATTATATAAAAAAAGGATTCGTTAGCCATGCCACTTCAACAACCCCTTGAGCATCGTCTTGATCTTGGAATCACCACCGCCGCGCACGATCTTTCGTTTCTCCGGTAACTCGCCCCCGATATGAACGTGAACGTCGACGCTCCCCTCGCGCGCTCGCATCGCTCTCGCGTCCTCGATAAACTTGGACGCTGCGTCCCCCGTACCAGGCGGTGCCGTCTGCGGTCGACGACCTTTTTTTATCTTTGATGGCGATGGCGATGGCGACGGCATCATCGTCTTCTGGGTCGTCGTCGTCGTCGTCATCGTCGCGGCATGATTGAGCGCGTAACCGTTGGCGTGCGCGTAATTTTGATCGTAATTGCGATTGCTCCTCCCGGGCGAGACGCCGACAGCGACGGGCGCAGGCACCGACACATGCCTCTCGCTCTCTCGCCCGCCCCCATACCTAGTAGCACCACCGCCCACGTCTCTTCCCCCAACATCGTTCGAATTCGATAACAGCATAGAACGAGGGAACGTCCCTGCCGGGAACGCAGCCGACATGGGGACCGTCAAGAGAGGAACCCTGAACATGGGATGTATCTCTGCTTGTTCCGACTCACGTGTCGTAACGGGGGCCAAGAACGTGGGCGACGTCGACAGAGGAACGTGATGCCCACATAGAGCACACGCATAACAGTCTCCGTCACCCCCATTCAAGACTGCCGACACCCCTCGATCCCGTTTGTCGCCCATCATCATCAACGAGGGCGACTCGGAACGCGACGACGTACTCGAGGTGGGGAGAGTGCCGAACGAGACGTAGGACCCCGACGTCTCCGTGGCCGTCGTCAGAGTCGAATTCGGGGTCTCCGGGCGCGGGCTCGAGCTCAGACCTAAACCTGGACCCAAACTTGGACTCAGGCTCAACCTCGAGCTGCTTCGATGCATACATCCTTTCGTCGTCTTCTCCCTCTCCCTGTCCTCCTCGGAGGTATCCATAAAGGATTCCTTGAGTCCAGAGAGCCGCGGAACAAAGGGTTCTGAACCCCCGCTGCCACCGGGAAGACGGACGAACGAGGGAAGCATCAATGTATGAGGAACGCTCGAGGACGACCCCGTGCTCCCGTTCGTGACCAAACTCGGCGTCCGATTGTCTCCTTCGTCCCATTCGTTCTGCAAGGGTAAACGTTCGCCCGCCATCGCCTTTTCTTGGGCGTTCACCCGTCGCAACATGGGCACGGTAGACGCATTCGTGCCCCGTCCAGTCGCGGGTATGGTGAGATCGTAGACGTTCGTCAACGTGGGCGTGAGCGTGATTTGACTGCCCTGCGTGATCGTGCGAATGCTGGTCGAGGTGCTGTCCGTGCCGCTCTCGACCCCTTTGACACTGCTTTCCTTGGGTTTGTTTTTGGTGGCGTGCGTGGCGTTCTGGTTCGGGCCGGGGTCGGCCCCCGTGGTGGCGGTGGCAGTGTTGGACTTATCGCGCTTGGAACGGTGAAAAACGGGCGAAGGGAAAAAGGAAAAAGTATATCGGCGGCCTCTGCGAGAAGAGGTAGCGGAGGGCGTTGACGTCGAGGTGGGGACGTCCAAAGACAGTTTCTTGCTAGTACTATTGGACGAGCGCTTGGAGGGACTCTCGATATGGATCGATCCGTTCGCGATGGTCCCGTTGGGATGGATGAGTCCGTTGAGCGGCGTCGACGAGCGGCCGTCTTCGCCGTTCTTCTCGACTGCACCTGTACTGGCCGTTCCCTTGCTAGTATCGCCCGATCCCTTGAATATCCACGGTAACACCGACGCCCGACGTTCATGAGTTCGTGACTGAGGCCTTGTCTCCTTGATCGTCCCCGCACCCGTCCCTGACTCAGCCCCAACTCCAGCTTCATCTCCATTATCATCAGTCGTCGGCAGCAGCCCGCGTGTCGGTCCCGGACGCGACTTGGTCAGTTTGCGTCGGCGAGGCACTGGAGCTGGGGATACCTCGACGATGTCCGAGATGCGCACGTTGCGCACGTTGCGTCTGCCCTTGCGTTCGTCGTCCAAACGTTCGCCCAGATCGCCAACCCCGTTGGAATGGACGACCTCGATGCCCGTACGAGCGAGCGTGGAGGAGAGATCTTCCAGACTCTGGGTGTGTAAGACGGACGTGGGTTTATCACCACTTCCGTCGCCTTCACCTTCACCTTGGCCAGTTCCAGTTCCACCCCCGTTTTCGTCCACGCCATCGGACTCGACGATGTCATAAAATAGCGTGTGGCCGCTGGCCTGGGAGGCGATCGAGAGCCGATTTATCCCGTCGGTCTGGGAGATGCCAGAGAGACGGTGGAGGGAGGTAGTTTCCTCTGAGAGACGGTTCATGGCCTCGAGAAGGCTCAGTCTGATACCGTTGGAGAGTCGATCTGGATATGATTTTCGGCGGCGCGGACGAAGGCGGGGGCGGGCAGGTGGGATAGCGTTGGAATTTTGATCGTCCGTGTCTTGGGGATGGGTGTCATCGTCGGATGAAGTAGAAGTAAGAGAGAAGAAGGTGCCGGCAGAGGATTTGGGAGAGATGGGTGGATGGGAGGCGAGTGGTGAGGATCGGGGAGGGGTGTTTGGTCGCGAGCGGGGTCGTTTTTGTTTTGGTGACGAGGGACGGAGATGAGGCTGGGACTGTGAAGGCTGGGCAGACAAAGAGGTATGAGCATGAGGTTTGGGAGAGGGACGTTCGACCTGTGGCTGCGGTTGTGGTTGGGGGTCAGAACTGAGATCGCCAGAGGACGAGGGGCGAGAACGAGGTCGGTGACCGTTTTCCGAAGGAGGAGACGAAACCTTGACTAGCGGGACCGCTCTAGGGGTTTGAAACGTCGCCAGGACGTTGTCGGTAAACGTGACGTGGCTCGAGGACGTTGGAGGTTCCTTCTCGTTGCTCTTTCCAAACGACCCTCTGGCTTTTCGTTTGCGATACTCTTTGGCGCTGAGGGGCATGACGACGGTAGGAGAGGCCATGGCAAGCCTCGAGAATTTGGGGACCGAGGCTGGACCAAAGGGAGAAGATGACATCCAATTAGAAGCAGGATCACGTGACGTTGAAGGGGGTTGTTTGGATATGTTGGCGTCGAACTCGGGTGACTTTGGCCGTGGAGAAACAGACGAGTATGCCCGGGGAATCGTAGAGGGCGCACTGATGGAATACACTGAACGGGAGTGGCCATGAGGGGTAGTCTGTGCGCGTGGTGGAAGTGTGATGGACGCGGGATTGGAAGGAAGGTTCTCCCAAGTCGGAGAGGTCGCTGGGCGTCTGGGTAGTTTCGACAAACGCGCGGTGCGATTCGGGTGGGACTGGGAATTTCCGTGGCCGTGGGACGACGTAGCCGTCGGAGGGCCGTGGGCGCTAGAACTGGCTTGCAAGGAAATGGACGACGTGCTTGCCAGTGCTGAAGTGGAGCGACTGACGTTCCTCGAGTTGTATCCGGATGCAGAGGCTGCGAGAGTGTCGGATACGACGGAGGACGAGGACGGTGAACGTTGTGTCTGTCCGAATGACCGCGGACTCTCAGGGACGGGGAAATTGTTTTCATGGGCCTCCTCGGAGGACTCTAGGATGATAGAGGGGAGCGTCGAAAAGCCCGGACCCGCGAGCGGCGAGGAACGCCATGGGCGTGAGTGCATCAGTCCACTCGTCTTGGTGGCGGGTGGAGTGCGGACCTGGGCAAGAGATGCGGGGGTTGATGAGTAAGAAGATAAGGTCTGGCGAGACGAGGAAGACGTGCCTTGTGAGTGTGCGGACACCGTCGAGGCCGTCAGAGCGGCGGAGTGGGAGGGAAAGAGAGACGGAGGTAAAGGTGATAAAGTAGTACTCTAAATTCAGGGAAGGAATAAGCCCCGAATGGTCTAAGGCGATGGCGAAGATGAACGCGCGAACAAGGACTGCCTCGAGGCGCGTTCGTACCTGGTCGCTTTCTCACTGCCCACATCGCTCCTCGCAATAAGTGGGGGATGTAGCCGATATCAGTTGCGACGAGGACGTCGACGCTCTCATTAGTCTTTTGAGCTCAATCCTGATCATGGGACATTCAGACAGCCGACGTTCCAAGCATAACGCATATCGAATCGATGGGGGCGAACACGAGAAAGAGGGCCCTGGCTTGATTTACAGTAATTAGCCCCTGTGCCAGTTCGACCCTAGTTTTGGGCAACAACAAACAGTCGTATCGACGACATCCAACCCAACGACCACGGCAGAAGAAGAACAAAAAAAAAAAAAAAGATGGTCGTCGTAGCATCTCCTCAGCCAAACGAACTCGAGCAGAAAAAGAAGAGACAGACGCTCGAACGAGCAAAGGCCAACCACGTGTGTCTCATCTCCTTTGCCTCCGCGGTCGCAGCTCAACCATGCTAGCTCTCGAAACAACTTCAGATGCGTCTTCAGTACGCAAAACTCAAGGTCGAACACGGCTGGGTGCGTGGATGCTTCGTTCGTGTTCGAGCGCTTTGTTTACCTCTGCGCTTGGACCAGCAACGACAAAATCTCAACGAAGTCGAAAACCTGTACTTTCATCACTCCCATCTTCGGAGTATGCGACAGCGACCTCACTATGCGACCGTGACACATCCGTCTGCACCGCCCACGTCCCTCGACACGCACGTCCTCCAGTCCCCGGTACCTGATCCATCTTCAAACGACCCTTTGTCCGGTTCTGTCTCGCCACCCTCTCGATCACCAATGCTTGGTGCCGAACCCTCATGTCCTCCAGTTCAGACCGTCGCGTCCTCGACTTTGATGAACCGTCCCCCCTCCGCGTTTGACCTGTCCGATCCCAACATACTGGCTCGCCTGGTACAACTGACGCCACAGGGTCAGATACCGTCGCAGTGGCAATCACAATATCAGGGCCTGACCTTGACCCGCCAGCCGTCGACTACCTCCACGTCCACGCCTGCTTCTCAGCCCGTCCCTACCCCTCTTCCTGCCCCGACTCCGATTCCAGGCGCCTTTCCGCCCCATGGTCACTCGGAACCCTCCACGAGCCATCCACATCCAGGCCCTACTTTTCCCGCCTTCGTCCCTCAACCACTCTTTAGCACGCCGACGCCCGGGTCTGTACCGTTCTACCCCACACCTGCGCCCAATCTTACAACGACACCGCACCTCCCCGTCGCTGCCCTTTCCCAATCACCCGTTCCCACTCCCACTCCTACCACTGTTCCTGCTTCTGCTTCTGCCTCTGTCCCTGCCGCCCCCATATCCACCACGCCCATACCCACATCAGCACCCATCGCGCCCACCGCACTGACTTACGACTCTTTTTGGTCCACACACGCCTCTTCGACAGGTCCCACTCGCGCGCTGTACCGTACCCATACCGGATTCACAGCGAGCGCGACACCAGGGGGAAACGTGGCCATGTTGACACCAGGTGGTCACGCGGCAGTCATGACCTCTGAGGGGGTCTACGTAGGCGGTGCGACCGGCAGGAGCGGATAGGAGTGTACGAACGTATGGGTCAGGGAGGGAGGTACGGTACCTTGTTTGATAACGTGTGGGCTTTCATTTTATGGATTAACTGATCATAACGCGCATCTATTACTATTAATGACAATGCATGGTTACTCTCGAGGACTTGCGTGAGCGTCGGTTTGTGTTTGGCTCAGCTAGCTAGACTTGGTAGGGATGTTCAACCGTTTCGAACGTCCATCGAATCGTTGATTCATTCCACAATATGCATACTCAGTCCATTCTTGCCATGACTAGCGCATCTCCGACGAGCGAACCAACGTAATGATGAATTTCGAGTCCGACTCCGGGTCTGCTTCGTTCCTCCTCGTTTGTCACCATTCCTATCACTCCGGTGCTCGTTGCGTCCCTTTCAGTCGTTTTCAGGGTGTTCATACTCACTTGCCAAGGCCCGTCCGCGTGGACCGGTCGTCTCGCCGTCTAGATCGTTCAGCTCACTGCCCGCAGACTCGGCGTGTGTTCAGCACCGTCAAGAGTCCACATCATTCCCATGTTGATCGCCCATGCTCGTGGGCTCTGCTCGCACTGGCACTGTGATCGTGTCTACACCATGCGGCATCCTCCTCGGTCGACTCAGTCCGCTCCACCGAGGTAGAATTGTCGACGTGCTCATCACCGAGACATCCGAGTCGTAGGCTCGAGCGAGTTCAACGGCCCAGGACATGCTCTACCACACCTCGGACGATGTCTTCAACACCAGGCTCCGTCGCACTCCTAAAAATGACCGTCACTCGCGATGCGAGATCCTGGACGCTCGGAAGGCCGTCTGAGGCACGGTCAATTCGAAAAAAAAGTCCACCGGGACGCCCCGGGCGGACCGCTGCAACGACTTTTCCAACGCGCTCGGTGATAGAGGAATGGAGAAGCGAGCATGCGGACGACGCATGGCCTGTATGCTCGCAGACTGCCCGTCGGATTCGGACCGGCCTTTCCGCGGAATCGCATACGTATGTTTGGATCGTGTGATCGGTTCGCGTTCTTGGTTTTTTTTAACTCTTTACCGATCATGTTGGTGAACGAGTTCCGTCGCCGGCACCGGTTGTGCGGTGATGATATCTTTTTTCTCGATCTGACTCTTACTCGTTCCTCATCGTTCGACAGATGAATGAAACGGAGGGACATGGGTGTACGGTGGATGGTATGTTATAAACGGTCCTCGAATCATGAACGAGAGACGTGTTCGAGGTCGCCGCCGAAAAGGTGAACCGGCGCATAGAAGATCGGGCCGGAATGACACTAGAAGCTCGTTATCACCCACCTCGCATCCTCGTCGCCGTAAAGAAAACGCGGACACAGCCGACGCACGCCGCTGTCACCTCGGATCATCCGACGGATGACGATAACGAACGAAGAGCGTGTTTGTAATCGCAAGGTAAGGGCAAGCTAGGTCCGAGGAAGGCTCGGCGTTCTTACGTCGACCAGCGTCGTTTTCCTGTTTGCTCTCAGAGAACGACGTTACAGTGTTTGATCCTCGTCCGCGTTCCTCATTTCTAGATCGTCGCGAAACGATGCTAGATCGGGGAACTTTATCCAGACGCGACGCGAACCTTTCTTCCGAGACGTCCGCACGCTCGTATCTATACACGGACTCGGACACGGGGGTCACAAGCGGCGACGATCCGACGTCTTTTTCGACAACCGCCACCAAACAAGGGGTCGTCTGTTTAGTTCCGCGACACGCGCATCGCTCGACATCTTCGAGGAGATTCTGCTGTACTCGGCGAGGAGGCCCTTTGACGTTGGGGACGCGAGACACACGTATGTATATACATATGCATATGTGAGTTGCACGTTCGATCTTTGCGCGCGCGGAGATGAGCGTTCGTTTCTCGGAACGCCAAAACGATGGCACGGCTCGGACTCGAGACGAGATCGCTTGTTAAAGAGATGGTGCGCCTGGATGAACGATACGGTCTCACGAACGGACGACGTGCCTGAACTACCCCACACTGTCCCGACCCATCACTTCGTCGCACCCGGAAGAGTCTGGAGCTCGAATGAAGGTTCTCGAAGGAATGTACTTGACTCGTAGTCGCTCGAATGGTTTGAAGTCGTTCTTCGATCTCGTATCGCCAGTGCTCGGCCTCCGTGAAACTACGCCCACTCTGTCATGCTGTCCGGATGTATCACCAGCCCCTGTGTTCCATAAACAACATTTCCACATCGCCCGTGACCCCAATCAAGCGCAGTGCTAAGCTGCCTGTCAGCATCACGATCATCAATATTCAGGTAAACTGGCCGTGTACATGTGTCAACCTTGCAATCAGGTATGTCTTAATTGCTTCTTTCTATTTCATATTTCAGGTATTTCATCAGGCTGGCGTGATCGGTTGCAACGTAAGATATCGCCCGCTCAAAAGTTCCAATCCCACGATCGATCGTAACAATTCGTAAACACATCAAGCCAAGCATTCATTTCGATTCGTCAGGCGTAGTCTCGTCCGGATAAGCCTACGGGAGTCGGAATGAGATAAGTAACGCGAGTCCTCTCTCTACGATACGACGATCTGTTCCGTTCCCGTGCTCTCACAGAGCGATGTATTTGATCTTGGCCCGCTTGGGGACACGATTCCACTGGTAGTTCCTAATCGCCCGTGCCGCAAGACGATGGCATACCGAGGACCTTCATCCAGACGTGCCAGTGAAGGATAGATAAGGACGTCTTTTCCGAGCCCAGGCGGGACGTGCGCACGTCCGTATGTCTACACGGATTCGGGATTCGAGGGTCATGAAGAGCATTGGGAACCAACGATCAGAGAATCAGAGATCCAACGAGCAAGTACAGGATCGTCCGTTCGGTTCCGCGATATGTGGTCGATCGACGTACCTAATCATGGAGACTTGGCCACTTTCAACGAAGTGGGGTTCCAAAAGCGTGAGCTGCTTGTTGCGTTCCTTTGGTCGTACATGTAGCTCCATGGACACATCTTGCTCGAGGTGTCCATGGATTTTTAGCAGGACCGGACACAGTCTGGTATGGACGTCGATTTCTCGAACTGGAGATTGTCCGTTATAGGACATTCTATGGGAGGGGCTACATCGAGTCGGGCGTTTTCCATGCTGCACTGGAGGCTCGCTTGGGATCATCACAAGGGTATTAGCGTCATCACACTATCCATTTATTTATTTGAGCCGGCCTAAGACCGGAAGTTCCGGTGGAGAATTCGGGCATTAAGAAAGCAACGAACGTTTCGTGACTGGGATGAACGCGTCCTCGAGCTACTGGCTGTGAGCTTCGCTTTGCCATTCCGCTCTTTGTACCGATGACCGGACCTAATCGTGAACAGACACATGGCCTTGGACCGTTGCCAACTGTAGAACAACCCGACAGGAATGAATTAATGAAGGTCCAAGTGCACGAGAAAGCAACAAGCTGAAAGGTATTACCTTTGCCAACTTGGGGAATTCAAATATATCACCCTTGCATTTTTAGATACTTGTCAAGGAAGTTCCAACGCACATCGTGTGTGGCGAAATCTCGGACGCCATGTGAGTATAGCCCAACAGGCTCACGTTACGACAGTAGCCTCTCCCCACGGGCCCTACTGCTGGCAGCAAGATGCACTCCGCGTCGCTTCTGGGGAGATATTGAATGTGCGACCACGGCACCCGGGTAGGACACGCGGTGCATGATTATCCTCGGCAGGTCCGAATCTTCGCCGACTGGAAGAGGCGCAACCCACCTATCCTGATCTTGTTACAGATATCTGGAACAAAACTCAGCCAATCTCATGCTAGTTCTCACACGAGCGTTGCGGTTGTTGCCAGGCTGTAGGGAACTCTCGATAATTTAATTTATCACTTAGGTGCGCCGCTTCACTTCCGACGACGACTCAGACGAATAGGGAATTCTACTGGATAGTAATGTCATGCTCATTTAGATGGTCTGGTGCGGTGCATGTTGTATGAATTCGTCGGACTCTCCGGTCACATAGAATCTTCAGCTGTCAGGAAATTTGCATCGGGTCGTGCCACGAATTAGTAGTGTGGCAACAAGCATGGAAAATTCGCAGTGAGGATCGATCCTACTATTCAAACGCCACCCAAGTAAATAGTGTAAGAAAAGTGGTTTATCATTTCAGGAGCAACATACACCAAAGTCCAGTCCGGATGTGATTCGAAATGAAAGTCCAGACGCCTCGATAAATGTATCGCTGTCTCTATCACTGGTCGTACCTTTGGGTCCACAGAAAGTGAGAACCTGTGACAAGTAGCAACTATATAAGCAGGTCGTGACAACCTTCAAGCTTCAAGTTGGAAGGAACATCAAGGCACAATAATATGCGATTGTCTCGAGCTGCATGATCCCGGAGTCAGCCCCTCCTACTTATGTGAATCTTCTGTATCTGCACACCTCGAATGAGCTGTGTATGCGAGTCCGCAGCGGTAATTTCATTGTGCCACCGAGTGGATGCTGTCTCACCCGGTCTAGGTTATCGTTTAACAACATATGGGGTTTGCTATCTGCCATGACTGTTCCGTTCAAGCTAGACTCTCGTCAGTTCAATTTCGGATGGGCGGAGTATTGGGCACGCACAGCGGTCATCACGAGCAATGATGACTTCGCCACTATCCCTGATGTGACATGTGACGACTCAGCTGTGTCTCCGGGAGGATGGGTGCTTGAATACCTTGCCGAATCGAATCCGCCTGCAATTTGAAGGCTGATGTTTTTGAACGCTGTGAGTACAGACCAGTTTCGCACCGGAGTGATGCATTGCTGATATACCACCAATATAGCAGTACTGTATCTGGGTTCATATTGGACCGTGTCCGCTGGCCGGTCTTCTCTCCGTAGAATATGACCCCGAAAACCCAGGCTGGACGTATGGGATCAACTCGACCGTTTGCTCTTGTTCAAGAGATCGAAAGCCAACGACGGACGATCTGGGAGTTGCTCTCACGAGACACGCCGGCCTTTGAGTTAGTGTGTAATGAAACTTCTTGCTTCGAGTTCTCCCGAAGACATGGGCCTCCTGTGTACGTAAACCACAAGGACCTTGAACTTTCGGTTCCCCATACCCAAAAGGAGGCAAAGGTTGAGCGACCGACGCTCACAGACCACAACCTGCGAAACTTCATCGTTGGGAATCCATGGATGACGCATCGATGATGGGCGGCCACATCCTTGATACAGACCGGTCTGCCAGCCGGCCGATGCGTGCCGCAGAAAACTCTCAGGCTGTTCTTCGCCTTCCCAGGCTAATCTGCTTTGTTAGCCAGAAATTAGCTCAGTCGTGCTGTGACTAACAATCAGAACTACCGAAAGTCTAATCATCACTTAGCTCAGCCTGCGGAAAT
>JBBPLY010000469.1:0-12676 GCA_038090035.1 Xerocomus nothofagi | reverse complement strand
CGTCATTACATTGCGAGGAGGCGGCGCGTATGATGACTTACAATAGGAAGCAAAAAGGAATATGGCAGAGCTCCACTCTAATGTACGATATCCAATCTCACCTTGGAACTATTTGTGAATAATGGCGTCATGTAAAATGATGTAAATGTACTTACAGCTTTTCGGTCAGCATTAGCCAAAGAACTCTCTCGAACGAAAAATAAGGCACATACCTCTGTTGGTGGGTTTATAGCCTCGTCAGTTTACGGAAAACATATGAATACAAGACGGACAACAACTCACGATCACAGGACCCGGTACGAATGCACTACCAACTGCAGGCACAATCAGCTAAGCCAATGAGCCACAGTCAAGTACCGAAAACATACCAAGTGCAACAGCCCTTGGGGACGACAGGAAAATTAATGATCTTCGGCGCAGATTATACCACGATAGACGTACATGATAGAGATCAAACCACAATATCTGACCTATAACAGGCGTCGGCTAGGCTGTGGGGAAGTATGCCTCTACGCACAAGAACGAATAATGTAGATACCCAAGTCCAGGGCCTGCTCTATGTGATATCGTGAGAGAAGTAATACATGACTCTGAACCGTTGTTTGCTGACCCAAATATAGTCTATCTACGTGAGTGTGTCAGTGAACATCGATTTGCGGCAATGAATCCTGGCACGATACCTCTTTCGGGATTGTGAGGACTAACAACAAAGTCAGCCAGATGGAACATCCACAATCCATCAGACTTACTGTAATCGTAGACAACAGCGGTGATCATCATGACTGTTATACATTGTGTGAACAATTCAATCATGCGAGCAAGATAAGGTGGGATTACTGGCTGTGTAATCGGCTTCCAGGACGCCCTGCCACGCAGAACTCAAATCGGAGGACATGATCTAAGAATGAGGCTCGGATGGGACAAGGAGTATAGTTTTGGGGGCGGGGTTGGCCTACCGCATTTCTTATAGCCTTGAAAATTTAACGGAGGTGGGAAATAGGAAGGGTTGGATCATAGAATACTAGTACTAGTACTTTGAAGAAGTCAAACTGTAATATCATTTATGTAAATGGTTTTGCCGCCGCTTGTCAATGGCGGCAAGGTCACGGTCGGCTAGACTCAGGTTTCTACTCCTTCCAGTGCTGCCCTACTAATAGGCAACCTTGCAGAAAAGAGACCATTTATAGCTGAGCTCTCGCTGATTGCGTTGAAAGGTAATCAGCTTGTCGGTCTCAGACTCTCAGCCTACCCGCGACTCCCGCGAGTGAACAGGTGTAGTACAAGTCGATGATACACACTGTTGGAGACCCGGGCCCGCCGAAAGTGAGCGAGCATGGCAACCGAGCTACATTGACAGCTATGGTACATATGTACATAGATAAAGTTTCGCGCACTTCAAGCTGCTCCGGGTTGGAGTCCCGAGGGCCGACGGTCGCTTATTTGAGACTCCTATTATGTATGCTTGCCGACATATGAGTGTGCGGTAATTCTATACATATTTCGCACTCAGCCCTGTACAGATAAGTACTAGTAGCCTAGGGCCGGGGCGATGAGCTGAACGTAACAGATCACGATACTGCGCCGTGCATCTGTACCCGATCTGGGCCTTTCACGTCACACGCGACCCCGACCCACTCGACATCCTTCCCGTTTTACAACGCCTCCTCTTGAGGAATGTTCAAGTTGGCAACGACCGCCACCAATTTGTAAATCAAGACTTTTCTGTCAGGGCTCCGTTTTCGTTTTCGATTTTTGAAAATAATAATCAGGCTAGGCTTCAGCACGCTCGGCGCTCGCTCTCTCGCAAAAAGAGATGCGCGACAGTTTAACTACTCACAGTGTCAGCGTACTCAACATGATCGTGATCAAGTCAAAGAGACCTTGAAGACCGTCGTCCAAACTCCGCACGCCGTCAAACAAGTGCGTAAACGTGTCCAATATGAGAAAGCAAACGACATGCTTACAAGCTTCCTGCCCCCTCCAAGGGGTGCATCGCGTCATCTTCCCGGTCCTTCTCCACTTCCAGCCCGAAATGCTATCCAACGCTCTGAGACAGATAGAACGTCATGCATACCAACCGAGGGTGCACACAGCCGCCGGCAATTGCGCGACCTAGTTCAACGAGTTAAATCTCACCGTGTCTAGCGACCCACCTTCGATGTTCAAGTCGTCCATGTTATTTTCCGGACTTCAAGCCGGGAACGCGGTCCAAACCACCCAAAGTATATGTCTCAGGGTAGGCTCAACTTCTCTACAGAGAGCGCCCGCCGTCTCATACGTTCACGTTCGAGCCACATTCTCGACTGCATCATGATAGCGTGTGTGTCCATTCATGGTGATTAAGAGTGCGCGACTTGCCGACCCTCGCTCAGACTCCGTACGCCTTCAAACAGGTATATATATAGTCCGGCACGAACAAGTTTTCGATCCCACACGATGTGGCCGCACAAACTAGCCGTGGGCGCATATAGTGCATGTAAGAGAGGACTCACGACCCGGAGATGACGACGCTCGTACAGACTCTGTTAGAGATAAACGTTGTATGGTATGCAATCTCGAAGCCACGACGATGTCGACCACCTAACTAGCCTGGCTTACCCCAGTCGTGCGTAGTCATCAATGTGACACACGATGCATGATCTTTACCTCTGCGTGCCATTCAGACCACATGATATTCATGGTAATGAATCGCTACAGGGGCCAATGCGATCCGTATTGTGTAGTGTTAATGCAAAGCGATTTGAACGAGAATAAGGTTAATTATAGGCAGGAAAGCTGCGACAAGAAATGGAAAAAAATGAGAATGTAGGTATTTTACACATTTACCGTTCACAAACTTGATTCACGACTTTGCGATCGTATGTTGCGCCATTCCATATTCACTCCTCTGCTCTGTGAGTTTCTTCGCCTTCCAATCCCCCAGACTCCCCGACATTCATAATCGCAATCGGGGCTGAGTCGGCTGACACCCTAGCGGCTGCACTTGACAGTGAAATCTGACCGAACCCGGTGTCGATCCCAGTTCCATGCCCTCTTCGTGAATCATTCGCGTACATCTCCCGCACGTTGATGATGAATCGGGGCATCAGCACGCCCTCGGGGACATAAGCAGCAAAAAGTAGAACAGCTTGTAACCACTCCGGAAAGGTGATCTTCATGTCGAAAAGCAAGTTGATGATGCCAGAGATCAGGCGTCTGTCGCGGAAAAGTGAGTCGAAGACAGATGACTGATGGGTGATCGGGGAATGGACCTACGCCATGAAGTAAGTCATTCCTTCCCTGACGAGTAGCTTCATGTATTGGTTCTGCTGCCATTCTTTCGTTGCCCTGCGCGTTTGCAACAACTGATCGACAAACTGAACCACCACGAAAATACACAATAGAATATCCAGAAAGAGCATGAAAGGAATTGACACTACTCGCCAGCTCGATGCGGCGCCAGCATCGCCTTTGAAATTCTCCTCACAAGGCGAGAGGCCGAACAGTTGGTAAGTGGTCACTGTAGACATGTCAGCAGCCAGGTAATGGCCATCCGGGGTTATAAACGGTGTCAGAAAACAGGAAGTACACACATGTAGCATAATGGGTGCTTTGATTAAACGCCTGGTCGAGGACTATGGAAGCGGTAACCGAGAGAAGAACGACAAGCAAAAAGACAAGAACAATCTTCGACCGGCCATACATTGCATATACACGCAAAACCATCGCCACTAAGATCGTGACTACGTTGCGTGAGAGTGGCGTGCATTACGACTCACGGTAGGAAGCGGAAACAAAGATTGCATTCGTCCATAGAGATGTATACAGTAACACCCCACCTTGGAATCATTAGTCAATAATGGTGTGATGAAAGTGACGAAAATGTACTTACAGCTTTCCGATCAGTATTAGCCAAAAAGAACTTTCGGACAGAAAATTAATGCACATACGTCTATTGGTAATTTTATATCCTCATTAGTTGATGAGAAACGTATGAATACAAGATAGCAGACGACTCACGATTACAGAACCTGGTACGAAGGAAGTACCGACTACAATTGGAGTGAGTTAAACACATTAGGCACAATCAATATTGGAAACATGCAAAGTCCAAAAACCCTTCGAAGCGAGGGGAATTCAATATCTGACGACAGACATACAACAGACCTACATGTTACGGATCAAACCACAGTAACGGACCTTAAATCAGCGTGTCAGTCCCGGCTTAGGGTAGGCGGGAGTTCCGTACGTACTAGAACAAACAATGTGGATACCCATGTCCAGGACTTGTTCTATATGAGATCGTGAGAGGAGTAGTACTCGCTGAATCATTGCCCGCTCACCCAAACATAGTCTATCTATTTGTGCGTCAGCTAGTGCACTGTGCACATTGATTTATGGCAAGGAAATCATGTCACAACACCTCTTTTGAAAACGTGAGAACTAATAGCAGTCAGCCAGTACGTTGATGCGGCCAGACCCAGGGGTATTCGTTGGACTTACTGTAGTCGTAGGCAACAATGGCGATCATAATGACTATCAGTACACTTTATGTGAATGATCGATTGACATGGGCACAAGTAGGGCGGTATTACTGGATATGTAGCTGTTTTCCAGCAGGTTCAAGTCGTGGAAATTAGAAGGACTCAGAGAGGAGTACATGAACGGGGGATTGGGAGTCGAAAATCGAATGGAAACGACGGAAAGAATATTTCGAGAGTGAAGTTGACCTGTTGCCTTACTTATAAGCTTGAATTTGAGTAAAGGTGGGAAATCAGGAAAGCAGAGTCTGCACAGCGTATACGCCCATCGCATTGGTACTTCCAGTCAAGGTTAAGGATGCCGAAAAGCTTTTTGCGACTGCCAGCGAATCAGCGATGTTGCAGAAACGTCGTGCTTCTAGGTTTAGAGACTCACTCGGAGTTTGAATGTAGGAATGAATACTACCGCCGATCAGCCCGGTCGCATTGCACATGATGCAGCATCTTCAATACACGCAATCGATCGCAGCGACTGTGTGATCCGAAACAATCGTACCAGCTGGCAAATTTGAGCGACCCGAAAGGCGGAAACTCCTGTACATGCATCCCTGCCGCCTCGGCTGCTGGTGACTTTGAGCGGCGAATCAACCAGTGGCGTGCTCGCATTCAAATCAGAACATCCCGAAGCCGCTGTCCATAACCGGAGAGTTATACAAGATGGACAATAAATTTCGTTTTTTTTTATCAGCCATGATAAACCGAGACGTATAATATATCGTCGGGATTGCCATGTCTGTTCTCATTGGGTCTTCTAACTTTTCCAGAAATCCATACGTGTATTCTCGATTCAAATCGAGCTATATATCTAAAGGCCAAAAAGTTGAAATTAGAGTAATAGGTAAATACTGCACTTCGCATCACTGTAATCAAATCCTAATCAAACCGGTGGCAGCCAAAATCCTCTGTCAAGGTCCGTCATTGGTCTGATCGTCAAAGTAGCCACAATGCTCCCACTCACAATAAAAGTGCGCGTGACTTTGGACACTCACACGGCCATCGCAATTGATCCAGATCCACCTTTGCTCGGATTCTGCGCATCATCAAACAAGTGAGTAAACACGTCCGGCATCATCAAGTCCCCGATCCCGAATGATATCGCTGTAGCGAGCACTCATCGATGCCGCCAGGGATAGTCTATATAGGAGAGGGCCGGTGACCCTGGGACGTGACAACGCTCACATAGATAAACGTGGACATGAGGACCGATTGGGATGCGCGGGTAAAGTGGGGTTTCGCCGTCAGAAGGAAATAATGAAGGTTGGGCGGCGGCACTGGAGTTGCGTACTGACGAGGAATAGCCGGACTTTATCGACAAGACCGGGAAGGTTGAGGAAAAACGAGCACCATTTATCGGCCATCATGATGCAAATACACCGTCGTTCTAGGTACGCATGCCAGTGTGAGTGCGCGTTTCTTTTGATCGAGTTGTGCTACAGGAATTGCCTGCGTGAGAACCGATGATGGCGTCACGGTGAACAGTGCAGAAACAAATCCTCCGATATTGTCGTTGCTGTATGCTTGGATTAATGATCGTGAGCATAACTTCGACGAATATGGCATGTTCACTGAAACACTGCTCTGAACGAGGGAGTCAAAGTCATCTTTAGGTCGGGAACTTGGGATATTACCTATAATTTCATCGTGGTAGACACTTTGTAAAGTTGTGAGATGCCAAATCGGAAGGATGGCTGGAGGGTAGACATTGATTTTGAACCCGTGTATATGCGAGCATCTCGGGAGGTCAAGCAAGCATAAAACACCACAGGAATGTAATGATTGGTGTGTAAGTGATGCACTGGCATCCATATATATCCTGTAGCACCTGCTCAGGCTACAATACATCCCACTGCAAGCCAGGTGTAGTAATGCTGGCATTCTGCAGGAATGGAGAACCAAATAATAATTCTGTAGATATGATGACTGAATCGGTGTAAATATGCGTTGCAGGGTCCGCGGGGAATGTCAGTGAATGTCGAGAAGTTTATTTTCACAAAGCTTTGCCCACTTACCGAGAACCATACCACACGATACCATCAGTAGCGGTAACGGAAGCATGTGTAGTCAATTGCGGTGTTTGAACCTGTCTTATAATAGCCACTCGGATTTAGCCAGAAGTACCTCGGTGGAAGTCGGTCAGAATCGATCTTCTAATCGCCATCGGAGAATAAGTAGTACCTCAAGAGAGAACACTTTTGACTAACTTTTCTGCGATCGATCCGACACATCTACGTCTTCCACCACGACTTGCTCGACGTTTGCTCCTTCAATGTCGTTGTCTTGCTCGTTTTACACCACCGGTCGGTAACCAAGGCTTTTGTGTCAAGGGCCCATTTTTGGTTCGATTGACTAAAGGGCAAACCAAATAGGCCTCAGCGCTCTCGCTCGCAAAAAAAGATATGACCACACACATGGCGCGCTAAACACGATCGTAGTCGAGTTGAACAGACCTTGAAAACCCTCGCTCAGACCTGATCCCGAACGACACGGCGCTAGCGAGCACGAACCAATCCTGCTGGGTAATAGTGGGTATTGCGCATGTAGGAGAGGACGTGCAACCCCGGGACGACGATGTTCGCAAAGGGTATAGAAAGGTCAAGCAGAAAAGATAACGATACTGCGCTCTCGATCCGACGCTTCTGTGTCTTCAACCGCGACCCCCTCCATAGCCTCCACCACCCCGTCTTCCTTGATTCCAAACGCCTTCTCTCGGGGAACGATCTAGGAACCCGGTATGAAGGAAGTACCGACTATATACACAGTCAGTTAAACCGTTTATAGTATACTCGGTGAAGATGGGGAATCGGGAAGGCACAGCAAAGCACAGGTCTGCGCAGTATGCAGGCGTTCAAACGTTCACTCTCCATTTGTGCTTGAAGCACCCCGAAAGTTTATCCCAGCTGCCAACACAGCTTCTAAATCAGAGGCGTTCAGAGTTTGAACCTGGGAAGGCGTCGGGGTAGTCTCAATACCTACCACTCACTGGCAAGCCTCAAAGTCTGTCGTCTCATGGACCACGATGATGCTAGGTTTCGTTGTCAATACCTCATTAAACACTGAGGACTCGAGTGGTTGGGAGAGCACATACTAAATTTGCCATACTATGAATGAAACGAGGATAGTCGATATTTTACAGGTCTGCCGTTCATAAAACAACTTCTCTTACTATCATGATGTCGCGACCGCGTGGCGCACTGTTCCATATTCACTCTTCTACCCTGTCAGTCCCTTCTTCGCCCACAAATCCCCCAGACTCTGCGACACTGACGAATGTTATCGGGGCAGACACGCTAGTAGCGGTTGCACTTGACAGTGATGACGTCTGGCCGAACCCGGTGTCGATCCCAATTCCATAACCTCTTCGAACATCGTTCATGTACATCTCCCGCACATTGATGAATCGGGGCATCAGCACGACCCCAGGGGCATAAGCAGCAAAATCTAGAACATAATATAGCGATCCCGGAATGTTGATGGCCATGTCCACAAGCAGGCCGAACATGCCAGAGATAAGAGATCTATTGAGAAAGTGAGCGAAGGGGTACAGCTGACTGATGAGTGATGAGTGATCAGGAAATGGGCGTACGCAACGAAGTAAAGAATTCCTTCCCTGACAAGCAGATTCGTGTATTGATTCTGCTGCCATTCCCTCGTCGCTCTGTGCATTTGCAATGACTGCCTAACAAACCGAACCACCACGAAAATACATAACAGAGCATCAAGACTGAGCATCAAGGAAATTGATACCACATCCCAGCCGTGCACGGCATTGACGTCATCTTCGTAAGTATATACACAAACCGAGAGGCTGAGCCCTTCAGTATACATGGATGCTGGAGGAATGATTTCAGTGGCCAGCCTGAGGTATCGTACTGCCAGGATATGGGTGGTGTCGGGAAACAGGGAGCACGCACATGGAACATAATGGGAGCGTGTAATAAGGCTCTCGTCCCCGACTGCGAAAGCCATAACCACAAGAAGAATGGCAAGTAAGATGCCAACAATGGTCCTCGACCGGCCATACATTGCGTATACACGCAAGATCATTGCCACTAGGATGGTCATTACATTGTGGGACTCTCAGTAGCGTGCATGATGACTTACGATAGGAAGCAAAAACAAAGATAACATAACTCCATAGACATGTGCGATATAAAATTTTGCCTTGGAACTGTTCGTGAGTAATAGCCGTGATGTAAGATGATGACATTGTACTTACAACTTTTCAATCACTATATAAGCCAAAACGGACCCACGAGCGACAGATAAGGCACATACGTCTATTGGTAGTTTTATATCATCATTAACTGACGAATACACGAAACTAGGCTAGAAGACGACTTACGATCGTAGGACCTGATACAAAGGTACTTTCAACTACAGTTGCAGTCAGTTAACCTGTCAGCTACGGACCTACGGTCGGCATTGAAAACATACCAAGTCCAAGAGTCCTTCGGAATGTGAGGATCATTAACATTCAGCGCGGATCACACAACGGGCTCACATGACATAGGTCAAACCACAATAACGGACCTGTGTTAAGTGTCAGTTCACGCCATGGGAACATAGTACAAAAGCATGTTAGAAGATATGTACGCACGAGAACAAACAATGTAGATACCCAAGTCCACGGCCTGTTCTATACAATATTGTGAGAGAAGTACATTATACTTGACCCCGAACCGTTGTATGCTGACCCAAACATAGTCGATCTGTGTGTCAGCTAGTGAACATCGATTTGCGCAAAGGAAATCATGGCTGATACCTCCTTGGAAAATGTGAGGACTAGCAACAAAGAGTGCTGGTATATAGATGTCCCCGACCTAGGCATTCATTGAACTTACCGTAATCATAGGCAACAACGGTGACCATCACAACTATTACGCTTGATGTGAACGATCAATCGATCTAAGCACACGAAGGGTGTTACTGGACATGTAGTTGTTGTCCAAGAGGATCTCAAAGACAACGGAGGACATGACTGGGGGATTGGAGCTCGAATGGAAGGGATGTTTCGAGAGCGAAGATAGCCATATGCATGCTGCAGCCTGCCTTATTTATACTAGGGTTAAAAGCTTTCAGTGAAGGTGGGAAATCAGGAAGGCACAGTTACTGCTGTGTGTTCGCTCTCGATTGGTGCTTTTACTAAGCATGCCCATCGAAAGCTGATAGCGGTCGCCAGCGGAGTTTTATGCGAATGAGTCGGACCATCTGTTCAAGCCTCCAAGCCTATCCTCTTCTCACCGGGGTACAGTGCATGTAGGAGAGGGCCTGCAACTCTGCCGAGACGATGCTAGCAAAGATAGACATGGGCACACCTCCCAGTAATTGTACCAGGGATCCACGACAGCGGGAATACTAATGCGAGCCTGAGGATTAGAAAACTCTGATTTTTCTTTTCTGATACACCTCGATGGAGCGACGTAAGGAATACATATCTAAAAAGATACGTCTCGAGTGTGACGGGCTTCACGTTGGTACTCGGGTCGACTGAGTCAGCAGGGAATTCGACGTCGGCTCTCCGTGGGGCGGTGACGCCGAGGATGGTTACGAATCATGCTGGCTTGTGCACGGATAGATATCGACAGTGTTCGCCTTGGAAAACGATCCAGTTCTGAATGACCACCACCAACTTGAATCCGGCAACCAAGATATTTGTGGCAAGGTCCATTTCGGTCCGCATCGGGCTCGGCGCTCTCGCTCGCAAGAAAAAAAAAAGTGCGTGACATTGGTAACTCACAGCGTCCTCAACATGATCGCGATCGAGTCGAGCAGACCTTGAAGGTCCTCGCTCGGACTTTGCACGCCGTTGAACAAGTGGTAAATACTAGGGCCGGATGAGCAAACCTGACTGACAGCATGGGGGTATAGAATGGACACGCAACCCCCGAGATGACGCTGGCAAAGAGAGTCGTAATCGCGTCTTTGAGGGACTGTGCGGGCGAGGTGTGTTTCGCTGTCAGAAACAAGAACAAAGGTCGGTCGATGGTCCCGAAGCTACGGACTGGCGAGGAAAAAACCAGATACTTTGTCAAGGAGGCCGGAAAACACAGAACCTTTGACCAGCAACGCAATTTGCATGGCGTGTGAGCGTGATGGCACCATCGCTCTAGGCGCGCACGTAAGTGAGCGTTCCTTTTTGTCGAGTCGTCCCACGGAACTTGCCTGCGCGAGAGCGACAAGGGGGTCACAGTAAAACAATGCAGATATGAACCATCGTTCTGAACAAAGATTAATGAGATCGTGAATGGAACTCAAGCGTAACACATGAGCACCAAAGCCCCGTCCCGAAGGTAAGAGAACCTGCAGAAGCTGTGGTACCATAGCTTCCATCGCAGCTTGCAGAGCGTTAGACGCCATATGGGAAGCAGACGGGATAACATGTATGCTCACCATGGACTGCCAACATCAAATGGATAGCCAGAGGCCAGACCCAAATTTTAACTGTGGGCCCTTCTAGATGTGAGTATCCCGCGAGCTCAGAGCAAACACGAACACACCACAGGAATGTAATGGTAGGGGCGGAAGTGATGGTGCTACCATCTAAGTATTCCATAGCGCCTGCTACAACACATCCCACTGCAAACCCGACGATAATTTTCGGGAGCGGAGAACTAAATAACTCCGTAATGACGATGGTGACAAATGAAAGAAGCCCAAGACCGACGAAGTCTAGTGAACCCACCTAAGTGACGATGTCAGATTGACTACTCGATAGTCATATGCATGACATTCAAGAGTTTGTTCGGAGGTGAATGTTTGGATGTCGTCTTCAGGCACAAAGAGAGTGTGCCACTTGCAGGACATGCTTGGCAACCGTTGATCATCCGCCCCAGTGGAGTAAGAATATCAGACGAAGCAATGAGAAACGCTCAGACTGGTAGCTCCTAGGTAACACGCTTTTTGGTAAAGTGATCTTCGTCGATGAGGCGTCTTACCCTGTCAGCAGCGATGACGGAAAGACGGTCCATTCACATTAGCATAGTCCATGACATTGAAAATAAACAGACGCACCTCGGGGTTGAATTCACCAAGTCCCAACGGAAGCGAAATTCCGCAAAACAAAGCAGCGCGTGAGCTGCAAGGGCAGGTAGGAAGAAAATGCCTCACACTGGGAACCAGGCTGGGTCGAAGGCCGTGAGGCACCGCGAATAAGAGGTTCGCGACGAGGGAGTGGCAGACGAATGCGACGAAAAGGTGCACAACAGCGAACGCGGGCAAACGAGAAAGCGCATCTGCGAATTGGCTTGTAACGTTATCGCTTGACGGGTCTCCGCAAGCTGTCTACGAACTGTGATTGGAGGACGCATAACAGAAAAGGGAATTTCAGGGTCGCCTGCGAGTTCTCCTACCACATAGCCAAATGGGGCACCCTAGCGGTCTATTATAGCTCGCTACGACTTGCAGATGCGGCGACTCGACGAAAGGGACAACCTACGACAGTCTTTTTTTTGGCAGTTGATGACTCTGTGCAATCACCTTCAGTGGTACGTAATCAACAGAAATTCGTACTAGTAGCCTCTCCTCCTGCTGCTGGCGCTGGGTGGTCATTCGGGCCTCTCTGCTACACCTCCTGCTCAAACCTCAAGACCGGTGTTTCAGTCGCTGGGCGAGAGCACATACCCTCAAATTTAGTCGGAGACACATTTGAAGACCGCTGATCGGTTTACTACCAGCTCGCTCTCCAACCCCCTCGGTTTCGTACCCGCAACTCATCTATGGTTCATATGATAAGGCCAAAATATTGAATACCGAGGTAATAGATACTGCGTTCCGCAATCAATCAGGCTTTCTGCGCTCGATGCCACACTTCCACGTCCGACCTCAACCACAACATGCTTGACATCCTCCCCTTCAATGTCATTGTCTTCAAGTTGCTCGTTTTTCAACGCCTCCTCTTGGGGAATAATTGTTGGAGAGTATCGGCTGTAGAGTAAACTTCATACTCCAGTCGTACCGATACGAGACTGTATTCACCTGTAGAGTAAACTTAATACTATGAACAGGTGAGTAACAAATGTGAGTTCTGTAAGTGTAGCAAACATACCTCCAGTCGTAACGATACGAGACTGGAGGAAGAAGGAGCGTGGCGTGCGCGTGAATATGCGCACCATGTCCAAAAAAGGAAATATAAAGTGGGTACGGTAGTAAGTCTAATG
>JBBPLY010000468.1:0-12680 GCA_038090035.1 Xerocomus nothofagi | reverse complement strand
CACGTGTTCGCAGTGCTGGGACAGCGATTCGGACTGAACGTCGCACTTGGACACCCGGACGCGGTCGCGCATCTGGAGAACGGCGTGGCGAGCCACCTGCCCATATGTCTTGCGACGACCTTGGACCCCAACTGGAGGTTCACAACTTATCCGTCCGAACCGTTCCTCTCGTGCGTGGCCGCAAACCTCGTGCATGAAAAACGTGGAAGACTCGATGTTGCTTTGAGCACTCTGTTGGCGATCGTCAATTCCGGCATGATCGATATGGGTCAACGCGGCGAACTCCCAAGCCGATTACTATGGCTTTTGGCAAAGGACCTTTTCGTTCGTACCCAGGCAAGGAACGTGATCACCAAGATGCCTGATACTTGGGACGACCATCTCCCTGATTGCCAGATGATTCCCGTCGTGGGTTGGCTAGAATTCATCTTTGGTCCGCAAATATGGGACGAAAAGAACGCGCAAGCATCGCTTGCTCGCAATACGTTCCAGAATGCCTATTTAAATTTCTCACACTGGATTTGCATGCATGCGAACATCGCCGGATCAAAAGCAGGGAGCGAATTAGGGTCAGTCTTTGGAATACCTTTCCAAACCACCACTTCGAGTCTGATGATCTGATCATACCACGTACATAGTTTGGACGAATTCACCCTACGCCATTGGCAGAGGACCAGTGCAGTGCAGTGCTGCCACCAACAACCCGTCATTGACAAGATGATACCGATCTATTTCGAAGAAAACACGTCGTCCGAATCGCGCGTGTCGCAGATCTTCATTTCCGACAAGGCCCGGGAATCAACGAGTTCTAGAGATGCTTTGCATGCCATCACTCGAAGACATAAAAACGTGCGCGGTGAGGCTGGCGGTCAATCCGATGATCTCGAGTCGCTCCCTTACATCGCCATCTTGGCCGACCTTGGCCAACCACCATCGTTCTCCCTTACCTTCCCAGAGCGAAATGTTGATGATCGCTGTCTGCGCATATATGCTGCGGGGGTGGACACCACGACGTATTCGTTTCTAGACAAGTGTCCTGCGCTGATGACCACTCTCCAAAACCTCGTTCACATTCAGCAAATTCCTGAAACAGAAAGAGCTTACACGGAATACCTGAATGCGCAGGTCGGTTACAGCAGTACGGCCACACCCGAGCATATGCTGTGGGAACACGGGAGGATGTGTCCCGAATATACCAAGAAAACACGCTCGAAGAACCTAGGTTGAGCTTGTGCTGTAATATTAGAGCCTCCATCCGACTATGACCATCATGACATACAATTCGAGACACTATCAATTTTGTGCCAAGCGTAACTGAGCAAAAACTCGATGATATTCCGTGTTGATGTTCCAACCTACAAAGCTTGACATGAATTTGGACAGAATGGATTCAGTAAAATCTGATGAATACCGGTATTGCAATTATTCGCCATCTTCGAAATATATGCATTCCAAAGAAACGAGTGAGAGGAATTGAATGTGCGTTCGCAGAACATCCCAAAACTCTGGTGGAAGGGCAGCATGCGACTCCAGGCTGTGATATGCCATTCTCGCAGTGTTCGGAAACTGCGAGCGGTAGGTTGTGTTGGAGGTAGTCTTGATCGCCTTCGTTGACTCTTTGGTAATCTTTGCTTTGAGGGAGGAACGGTCAGTTTTCCGCACAATCTGATGCACGTACAGATGTGATCGCATGACCACGTCGATCGGCCACCGTATCCACGACGCCCAAAAACTGGTCGTTTTTCACAAAGTTCTGACATGCGCGAGACACATCGACTGTTTTTATCCTTTGCGATCCCTACAGCGACGTTGAGCAGCTGCAGTATCTCGTCCGGTGTCGTCGGCACGCCCCCTGCTTTATGCAACACCCATATCTCGCGCTGTGCGTTGAGCCCGATGTTCATCGTTCCAGCACTCAATCTTTCTTCCAACAATGAGGTATCCATGACGGGACGTATCGTCGGATCGGGAAAGAATCCAAACGAGACACAAAATGGCGTGTGGTGAATAGCGAGTGGTACGGGTGCGCGCTCTTCTGGGGCATGCTACGATATCAGGACGGCCAATTACATGACACTGTGTTTCTATGAACGAAGGGTGGAAGGTACGAACCACGATGACCTCGACTTCTGGGCGACGACAATGTTTAAAGGCGACTATGCCTGCGAGACAGGCACAGTCGAGCATGTTTCCTGCGTCGACGAGACAGTGGATTGTGAGTCGGAGGTGCCAAACCTACACAATTTCAGCACTTCGAGAGAAGGTACTGGATAGACATCATCCACGCGTTGACCAGCGAGGATACAAAGCGATCGCGTCGCTCCGCCTCAGAACCCTATCGAGCATCCGCGTCATCGCTACCTCCTATTCAGATGGCCTGCGACGTGCGAGAATGAACAATTCGGAGAATAGAGTACAGTCTAGTTCGTAATGGACAGAGCCCATGGTCGAAATTTCGGAGTGGATGGTGACGAACCCTTCGAACGGGCGTTCTGGCGGTGGTTTCACCATTTTTGCATCGACCTGGGTGACAACGCTACAAGGAATGCGAAGTTGGAAGTGCGTGCGAGAGAGATGCCCGCACCGCGTCTTGCCAAAGGCACATTCCACCCACCCTAGTTCTGACCCGAACGCGATCGTCGCTGTGCGCATTTCCTGTCGACCGCGTCCATCGAGACGAAGCGAGCGTTTCAGAGCCTCGTACGTGAATTCTTTCTCGGGTATCGAAGGTGATTAATTGATTGGGGACGCATGCCTCGAGTTCTGTCGCCACTAGATGGTCCGTTTAATCACTCACAATCTGCTCGCTTGCCATGCAAAGGGCTGCACGACCAACAACTTTCCGTTGCTGTTGCAAGACGTCCAAATCGAACTGCGCGAACAAGAGTTCAATCCTGATTTCGTCAAAAATATCCTTCCGAGACTCGAATGGCGTGCCCTCGTCGATGCAGCCATTTTGGCAAGCGTTTCATGTCTCCATCTCATGTCCAAGTTCTGAATCGAATGCTACAGGTCGGAGACACGTCTTTACCTCTCGAACAGCCAGATATGACAGACGACGAATTGTTACAAAAACTACATCACGTCCTCCTCGAGGTGCTCCATCCCCTCTCGTTTCCGATTCGTCGTGTGAGTGATACATCTCACACGACACGTAGATCCATGTCGTCGAAGGTACGATGATATGTCCGAATTGCAAACATTCCTATCCGATCTCGAATGGCATTCCCAACATGGTGAGTTCGTATACTGCGTTCTCCATGCCCTGCAGTACCACGATGATCGCACTTGTAGCTGCTAGCGGAACATGAAATTGGCTAATCCTCGCACTGACATTAAATATTTATGCCGACACGGATACTGTCTTTTGAAAGGAACCGGGGATGCAGATGCAAGTAAATACAGTCATTGTATTCTTCAAGCTTCGCACTACGCGTGATGTCACTTGTCAGGGAGCGGAACTGGCATACGCCACAACAAGGCACTAGCCGTTTCTGCTTAGATATTTGTCCACAAAGGCTATTATACTGAGAGATCGGAATGGTGATGAAATCGAGCTTGTGGGTGTGGAAGGCCGGGTCCTCAACGGAATGCACATCAATCTTAGTGCAAGATATAGTCCTTCAGAAACTCGGCCAGCCATATATCATCAAAATGATAGTTGTCGCAGATGGTGTTGATTCTATGCAATGAGAGCTGGCAAAGCTGGTTGAATTATTCGTTCGAATATTGTGCCTTTCTAGTGCAGATAGGGGCTTATCAATTATCTCTATAACCAACAATGAGAGACGCCACTCGAGATTGCCGTCTTTATGTTTTTGTTCATTTATAGTTGTCATTGCAGGCTTTCACCAATTGTGATTTGGAAAGTGTGCAAATGCTTCACATACATGCCCAACTCAGAGTTGAAAGAGAAACCCATCGGTGTAATGGGAGCAGTCATGCACACCTTTCTTCATATCTGAGATCTGGATATCTACCATCCTGGTCGGAAATCCTCTTCATTGTACTGTGAGCATGGTGTCGAGGAACATCTCCTCGCTTGTTCCCACAAAAATGCTGAAATTACCAGGCTCGATGACCCAGTGGTGGCTAGGAAAGAACCCATATCACATTGTCCATTCAGTGCGAGAAGGCTCTGGCGAGGACTTGCCTGAGAGACCACACCGCAAGCTGACTCGACATCACCGGAATAGTCACCCTCTCTGATTGTCCCATGCTACAACTCACGGAGTCAATAAGAAAAGTACAGACGAATGCGATGCATGATGCACGATCAAAAATATAAAGGGACTCACGGAATATCCACTTTGGTAAAACCGATCAACTCCATGTTTGGGGTCACGATGGAGCTGAAGAGATCTGACATATAAACCTATTTCAGGGGACAAACGAATCATCAGCATCAGCATCAGCTCAAGAGCGCGGGCAACGTCCTGGAATCCAAACTGACCTGAACGACCTCCTTGCCGTCCATCGAGCCAGTGTTGTGAACAGTCACGGTTACGTTGAAGTCTTCGTCTGTTTCGATCGTTGTGCTAGACAGCTGAAGGTCGGTGCTAAGAGCTGATGAGTATACGCCTGGTTGATTGTAGTATGGAACACACTAGTTGAAGGTTGTGTAACTCAGTCCACGACCGAAGCTCCATGTGGGAACAGGGGTGTCGAGAACGTACTAACAGCACCGCTAGTAGTAGGTCACCGAATGAAAAGTTATTCATGTCGAGTGACATTTACCTGATGTCCAAACAGGAGTGAACCATTTGGATAGGTCATTCCAGCGTCAATTGGCCGCGCACCTTTGAGGTAGTTGTAAAACACGGGCGCAGTGGCAATACTTCTTGGGAACGAGACAGGAAGTTTACCTGCCGAATAGGACTAGTCAGCCACGAGGATGAAAGGACTCATTAAGCGACCTCATACGTACCAGATGGATTCACAGCTCCAAAGATGATTTCGGCGATAGCGAGGCCACCCAGCTCCCCAGGGTAAAACTGCTGGATTACGGCGTCCACGTCTACCGTGTGATAAGAAGGGTTCAGTTCATAATCAGGAAATGAGCTTACTCTCCTGAATCCAAGGGTTGGTGACAGGCTTTCCGCTCACAAAGACCACAATTGTCGGAGTTCCAGTAGCCTGAATAGTCTGCACCAACGGAAACTGTGCCCCCACAAGACTCAAATCTGATATATCGACATGTTCGCCCGTCGTCGCGTTCGTGCCAGTCGTCCATAAGAGTGTCTGGTCCAGCGACCATGTGCCAACCATGACAATGGCGACGTCAGATTCCTTCGCTGCCGCAATCGCGTGGTGGAAACCCGATTCATCGCTTGACCAGAGTTTGCAACCTTCGGCAGAGTTGATCTTGACAGTTGTATTAGTGAGGAACTCAGTGAAACCCTGAAGTGGTGTTATGCCGTTGTTCGAAGCGTTGAAGAAGACGTAGTCGCCAAACTGGTAAGTACCTCAGTGAGAAAGAGTCTTGGGATGGAGAGTGGAGAGGTAGCCCACCGTAACCCTGTTGGACTGTGGTCCTATGAGCGCAATAGAGCTAATATTGGTGCTCAAAGGAAGTATGTTATTATTGTTCTCAAGGAGGACAATGGCCTCTCTTTCCATTTGGTGGAGAAGGTCTCTGGTAGCCTGCGTTCGCATCGTGGAAGCATAATCAGGGTAAGGATACGGGTCTGAGAGGCACAATTAAGCGCAACTCATCATCATGTTGTCAGACGTACTTTCGAAGAGCCCAAGGGCAAACTTGGTTCTGAGAATGGTCTTTACAGTATCGTCGACATAACTGATATCTACAGCTCCGCTCGCAATTTGGTCTAGAGATACATTAGATAGGAAAGTTGAACGAGGTTGGCACGAACCTGGTAGTGTGAGGTAGGTGTAGGTCCCACCACCCATTTCACCACTGAGCCCATTCTCCAGCGTGAGCTTGGCAGCGCATTCCCTCGTGGGACAGATTCCATGAAGAGTGATCAAAAGGTCCACAGAACCTGCATCGGAGGTGACAAAGTATTGGTAACCCCACTCGTTACGAAGCTACATCCACCGTCAAGAAACACATTATCGCACAAACGGCTCACGGCTTACAACATCAGTGAGCAGATCTACCGCAACTGTCAATAATATGTTCACTGGTTAGGAGACGACTTACATTTGTTAGCGACATTAGGGATCCCATCATAACTTGCATAGGCGGTCATTATCGAGAGTGCATCCACACATGCATAGTTGAATGGCTTGAGATAGTAGGTCCGGAGTTCACGTTCTCCGCCACTGACTGGTGCGATATTCCTGCAAATCCTGGGTTACGCTAGTGCAGCCTTTTAATCAAATTTTAGCCTCACAGTCCTCCTTGTGGGGTACCAAATGCCGTGAAGTGTTTGCACGTCGCAGCCACACGAGCAATGGCTGTGTCGCTGACATTGCGCCGGTGCCCAGACTGGACACCAGTAACATATGCACGACCCATCTGACTCGTTCTGGTATCTCATTGGTGAGTGAACTAACGCAGTGAGCGCAGAGACACACAAGAAAGGATCTTCGCCATAATTCTCTTCGACTCTACCCCATCGCAGCTCACGAGACAAATCAAGAACAGGGGCGAACAACTGAGAGTACCCCAACCCTTCTGCTTCCGTGGCAATCGTGCTGGCAGCCTCTTGCAAGAGTGGAGCATTAAAGGATGCAGCAAGACCGATTGGGGATGGCCATATGGTCCCGTTATCCGTAAATCCGTGAAGGCCTGACGTTCGTTTGAAATCTGCGGAAGTGCACCATATGACAGGAGAATCTCACCCTCAGATTGAATGATAGCCGGTATACCGAGTGTAGTGTTCTCCATTAAGTATTGTTGTCCGATCGTGATGGCATAAACAATCTTATCCCACGGAGCTAGGTAGCCAGCCCAAATTGCCCCGGCTTTGTACTCCATCATTTGCTCCTGCGTCAATAAAGTGAGTGGTACAAGCAGAGATGAGAAATACGCGACATACCAGACCAGTCTGATTATATGTGAGTGTGTTATCCAATGGATCCGACATATCCATCCATCCATCAATATCGCCCTGGATGCTGCATCCCAAGTCTCAGCGCCACACAAACGCAATGGGAAAGAACAATACTTGCAGCTGAGCAACCTTCTCCTGTACCGTCATCCTCGGTAACAAATCATTCACCCGATCTTCAATCGACGCGTTCAGATTCTTGTAGATTGGAAGGGTACCATCGAGGTTAGACCCTCTTGCTGCGACGGAGAAGTGCAGATCATCGCGGACGCCAGTGTGACTGATAGTGGCAGTTGACAGTGATGCGAGCAAAACCACAGAGGTAGCCCAAGCAGGAGCCTGGCGGTAGATGCTATTCGTTTTCATGTCGGGTGTTCCTGCTGAGTGGCAAACGAATCAACGCCCTTGCAGTCATTTATGCTGGGTCCGGTTACGAGAATGTCATCATGATCTCTAACACATTCAACACACAATGTGATGAACAAGTTGAAACACTCGAAGTCGAGGGCCGCACATGACCCGGGCCAGGGCTAGTCGAAATTGAAACGAGTGGCAGGCCGCTGGCGTTGAGCTTCTGAAATTACTTCAGGATGAGGGTTCTTCAAAAGGATAAGCATGTAGCCCTTGCCAGTGCGTATGCATCGGCTACCATAGACCCACTGTCAGGAAGGAATTATTAGCGGGCCATAGGATGGCAGTGGCGCCAAGATAGATTCTAATTTTCCCCCCTAAGAGCCACTGGCAATGAACCGACTCACGAGGGCATCATACCAGCTTGTCGGACTCGGTGGGCCGTGTTCTATTTGATTGTTTCAAGTTTGAGCCGCTGGGAAGGATAATACTAGTGCAAATGAACTTCTGGAAGGGAGTCCCTGAACGTGCGAGAGATCCGAACATCGTCAACTTGAACAAGGTGCTTTGCACGCCTTGGCCGCTCAACGTTCGTGTCGTTCGCATGTCCTTTCTTCTCACAGCTTTCTTCTTTACGGCGCACGGCGGGTGTTTATGCCATAACCTATGTAGCCTCAACGGTGTTAAACCCGGTGTTATGTAGGCCTTCCGGTCTCAAAGCGGAACAACACCAGGCTTGACTTGGCCGGTAGTAGTGCGCATCGACTAGGTGCGGCGCCAACTCCTACGAACCGAAATTACGGCTCCGGCGTCGCTCGTCCTCACAGTTCTGTTCTACTTTTGAGAGACCCCCAATTGAAACGGCAGGCAAAACTCGGTGGGTAGTTCGTTGTGTTTCGTGAATGACTGATCGACCCATGCCATTCATTGTCACATACCTCTTGGAGAATCAGTGTGAACTCGAGTCCAAATTGTGTTGTGTGGTAATTTTTCATTTCCGCCACTAGACACTGTCAGCCGACACCGTTCATCCAGACGCATCGTGATGGCTAATTCTGACAAGAAGCTCCGTAATCCTGATGGAGCACGAGATGGCGCTGGCCTGGATGCTCCTCAAGCTCGTGTTACTCGCAGTGCCCTGGCCCGCTCATCTTCCCTCACGATGAGCCTGCGAGTTGTAGTGGGCATAATCGCCCTCCTCTGTTCGTTCTTCATGGTAGCTTCCAGAAACCACTCTGTCCCTTTCAGTGAACCTCCCAGCGATGCGGTCGATCATGTAAATCCGTAAGCACTGACACTCGATTTATTCTGTGTCGCTTGCTGACCTCCGCAGACTGATTGGAAACGGTGGGGACTCACCAAACGGGTCCGGAGGAATGATTCCATCTACTGCGCCGCCGTTTGCGATGACGCGATGGGTAGCGCAAACGAGGGTGAACTATGTTTCCGTCACACCATACAACTACACGGACACTTCTATCCACGGCTTCCAGGGAACTCACCAGCCCGCCATCTGGATGGGCGAAAGCGGTCAGGTTGCGGTGAGCCCTGGTGCTGGCAAGATCCGTCCAAAGTTCGAGGATCGTGGTATGGCTTTCAGCCATGAGAGAGAGGTGATTTCGGCCAGCTATTATAGCGTCGAACTAGAGGCTACTGAAGGTGGCAAGATATTTGCTGAACAAAGTGCAAGTGGGTATCACTTTCATCGAGACGGCGTGCTGGGCTTATCTTTGCATGGTTGCGTGTCTGTAGCTTCTCGAGTTGGTCATCTGCGCTTCACATTCACGGATACCAATGTTCCTTATGTCCTAGTGGAGGCCACGCGAGCTTCCGTGATCGGCTCTTCGAATCCTAGCAATGTCACGTATCCAGAGGGAAGCATCGTCATTGACCCCGACCATCTGGAGATTTGTGGAAGCAACCCAGAGAGGCAGGATTTCATCATTGCGCCAATGTCTACACCTGCCACAAATTGGAGTGGGTACTTTTGCGCGAGATTCGACCAGCCCTTTACTTCATGGGGTATTGCCCAAAACGGAACTGTGGCCGAGAATCAGTGGAGCGGTGCTGGTGCTATGTTGTCTGCCTATGTTGCGTTTAAACCAACGCTAGCGCAGGTCAACGTCAGAGTTGCGGTTTCATTCATCTCGATCGACCAAGCTCGACAGAACCTGGAGAATGAGATACCGGACGGCCAACATCTCGAGGAAACAGCAAAGGACACCCGCGCTGCGTGGGCTGAGAAGCTCGACAGAATCAAACTCGTCGGGGCGACGAAAGAACAGAAAGAAGTCTTCTACACTGGGTTCTTCCATACCCTTCAAGTAGGTTTACTGGTAATAATGCTGAGTGTCCGCTCATCCATGCAGTATCCCTACGAACAAGACGAATACGGAAGGTATTACTCTGGTTATGACGACTCCATCCATGAGGGTACATCTTATACCGGTTATTCGATCTGGGTGTGTTGGATTCGACCAACTGCCCTTCCGCTTTGTCACTAAGTTGCATATAGGATACGTATCGGGCAGAGTGGGCGTGGCTTATCCTTTTCGCCCCAGAGAGGATTCCGGGAATGGTACAGAGCATGATTCAAGACTACAACGAGGTGCGCAGGTCGAAGATCAATGTGATCGCTTTCTCAACTATTTTTCCTCTTAAGGGTGGCTGGCTTCCGATGTGGAAAAACATCATTGGTGAGACTGATTCTCCTAAGACCACACTCTCATACTGAACGCAGTGATAGAGACGAACATCATGGTATGTGAGTCCATACCAGCCATGTCATACTATCAGTAAATACATCCAGGTTGGCACGCACGTGGACTCCCTCATTGCGGAAGCGGTTCTGAAAGGGTTCACTGGTTTCGACCTCGGTACTGCCTGGGATGCAGTATACAAGGATGCTACCGTACCCCCTATCAATGACAATACAACTGCGTGAGGTTACTGTATATGTATCGACGATTATCTGACAATAACGTAGGTACGGCGATCGCGAAGAGGCATGCTTTACGATCAACATGCAGTGCTACTGAACGAACTTTTTCTTTTTTAGTTCGTCGACTATGAAGTGCGTGCAGGTTTATCTTCCGTCTACGAGGAAAAGGGTTGGGTCGCGGATGACATTCACTCCGAGTCTGCTTCCCGCACGCTTGATTATTCTTGTGAGCCTATTTGAGTAGGTCACTAACTGGGTCATTCTAATCATTTGCCTAGACGACGACTTTGCGGTTTCCGTGCTAGCAGGCCTGTTGAATAGGACCAGCGAACTGGTGTTTTTTCGACAACGCGCGATGAACAACCCCTTTACTATTTTCAACCCTGCGACCGGATTCATGGAGGCGAGGAATGCAAGTGGGGCTTGGGCAGGTCCAGATAATGGGTGGACAGAGGGCGATAAATGGGCATACACGTTTGATGTGGTGCATGATATTCCTGGACTGATCGAGCGCAAGGGTGGAAATTATAGTTTCGTCGAGTTTTTGGATGAGCATTTCGATGGTGGTGAGTGGTGACGGCTTGTAGGTGGACTCGGAAGACCACCTGACAACCTCGGCAGGCCACAATGATCATACAAATGAAGTTGAGATGTATAATAGTTGCATGACCCTCGCTGATGCACTTTATCACAGCCATCGCACCACATTCCCTATCTCTACTCATTAGCCGGCGCGGCATCTAAATCGCAGACTCGCGTTCGTCAGATCGCGGAGCTGAACTACAATGCGACCGTCGACGGACTTTCTGGGGTAATACCACATGACACTCGTTACTTCTCCCCAGCTGATCTCACTGCCAGAACGAAGACTGTGGTCAAATGAGTGCTTGGTATCTCTTTAGCGCGCTCGGGTTCTACCCTGTAAACCCTGTATCGGGTGAATACATCGTTGGGAGGTAACGTATTTCACTTGCACTATTTCTATCATATTAATGATACGATCTTGTGTCTAGTCCCTTCTTTGACGAGGCTTCGATCGATCTGCCGTCGTCGAGCAAGAAACTGACTATCATTTCCCCTGGGGCGCCATCGAAGCCATACGTGCGCTCTTTGAATGTAAACGGCCACAACGTGGAACAGCCCATCATCCGACATGATCAAATCGCGCAGGGCGGCGTCTTGACGTTCGAAATGAGCGATACACCACAGGCTTGGGCGAGCGGGCTGACGTTCCAGCAGTGAAATCGCTACTGCTGCTTCCGGAACGACTTTGGAAAAGCGTAGAAACCGATATACTCTGGAATTACATCGATGCACAAATGCCAGGTCGACTCTGTCTGTTGGTTTATGCCCGAGATGCGTCCCTTCTTCGGTTTGAGAGCAAACTATTTCTTCCTTTAAACGTGTGTGTTTGGGTGACGATGCTGCACGTTCTGTCGATAGCAACTCTGCCAGTGTCAAAATGTTGACCTGCAGTCCACTGAGAAGTCACACCGAATAGAAAACTCATTGTTGAGCGTCCTAGATACAACTTGATATGTCCAAAACGAGTTGACTTGAGTCACGAACGTGTCTTATAAGTCTGTCAGGACTGGGAACGCGAATGGCACCGTTTCTCAGATCTTCGTTACCGAATTATACTCTGCTACTGTACACCGCGTTAGATCATTGGGCCGGATGGTCGTTGTATTCGTAGCCTAGGCTGGGATCGTGGGGCGGGGAGGGTCAGGGGTGAATAAGCGGAAGCATCCGAGCCTTTCTCCGTTACTGATAGGCCGAAGGAGTTTGCCCGACCCTGGATGTTTTCTCTAGGCTGCGGCATGTTGGGGTGAGGAGTCATTGTGTTTTTGTGGAGCATTAGGGATTTCGGGATTCGTAGAACCAGCGTTGAACCAGAAGTGGTCACAAGGCGAACCTCACGGATTATTCTCTCCCAGGATAGGGTGTGATCGCACTCGACCTTTCGGAAGTGGTCTGTATAAGCTCAATTGCTTAGCAGGGCGATTCGATTAATGTTAACATTCGAAGGACAATGCTGAGTGTTTGAAACCACAGATGCATATCGATGTCGAGCTTGATGAATAATACAACGACTGCATCTGCATCCCCGGATCTCTCGGGTTCCTTTCAAAAGACAGTATCCGTGTCGGCATAAATATTTAATGTCAGTGCGAGGATTAGCCAATCTCATGTTCCGCTAGCAGCTACAAGTGCGATCATCGTGGTACTGCAGGGCATGGAGAGCGCAGTATATGAACTCACCATGTTGGGAATGCCATTCGAGATCGGATAGGAATGTTTGCAATTCGGACATATCATCGTACCTTCGACGACATGGATCTACGTGTCGTGTGAGATGTATCACTCACACG
>JBBPLY010000466.1:0-12809 GCA_038090035.1 Xerocomus nothofagi | reverse complement strand
AAAAAAATAAGGAAAAAGGTACAAAATAATAGGAAAATCATATCATCTGTAACAGATGTAGCGGATCTACAGCCGCACCTTGACCACATCAGTGGTATCGGTCTTGTGGAGTGCTTGAAGATGGTATTGGATATTACCACAAAGCCCTGGATAAACAAGATAAGGTAGATCATAGAGCGCTTGTTTGAGTCTGGTGCAATCCAGGTCTTGGTCACATCCAAAGTAAGTCCGTTTCCTTGGTCATTTCGAAATCGATCAACAAAAAAAAATTCATTGATTAGGACACTGTGTGGAGTATTCCGGTAGTGAGTTACATGGTAATTATCATGGGGATTCTTCAAGGGCAAGGAACATTGACACATGGACTACCCTGTCATGGATGTACTACAGATGATGGGGAAAGCTTGTCATCCAAGGGTGGATGAGTGGAGTCGATGTGTACTGATGTGTCAACAGACACACAAGACTTTTACAAGAAATTCTTGGCGGAGGGGCTTCCCATCAAGTCCCACCTACCAATGCATCTCCATGGTTACTTCCTGGCTGAGATCACAGTGAAGACGATTGAGAATAGGTAGGATGCTATGGTGAGTGTGCAAGTCCTCTTTTTTTTGCTATGGTCGCTCACAAAGTAACTCACAGGATATATTGACATGGTCGTATTTCTACCGGTGGATGACACAAAATCCGAACTACTACAACCTACACAACATCAATCATCAAGCTCTGTCCGATCATCTATCGGAACTGGCAGAGACCACCCTTCAAGATCTCGTAAATTTGAAATGTATTGTGATTGGTAAGCAGATGGATACGGTAATTGTTTATCTGATTGCTCAATGCCTTTACAGAGGATGAAATGGACATCGCTGCACTTAACCTCGGCATGATAACTGCCTACTACAATTTTTCTTGTAAGTCACAACTCATACTACTTTGGGCATGTTGCTGATTTCGCTCATAGATGTCACTATTGAAGTCTATATGCTATCGCTGGAGGAGCATATGAAGCTCAAGGGCTTGCTCAAAGTTGTCTCTTCATCCACAGAGTTTGAGACGATCCCAATTCATTGCCACAAGGATGTCGTTCTCCAACACATATACGACCGTCTACCCGTCAAGCTCAAGCAGACAGATTTCAAAGCCCCACACTTCAAGATGTTCCTCCTTCTACAAGCACATTTTTCATGCATCCAGCTACCACCCAACCTCGCTGCCAACCAAGTCTTGGTACTTGAGTAGGTGTTGAACTTGCTCTTGGCTTGCGTGGATGTCATGTTGTCGAATGCTTGGTTGAACACGCTGGGAGCCATGGACTTGTTGCAGATATGTGTACAAGCCATGTGGGAGATGGATTTGCTGCTGAAGCAAATACCACACTTTGAGCCCGAGGTACATCTCGCAATTTTTTCTATCAACTACATATGAAATTGATCACGCACCCAGGTCGTCAAACAATGCAAGGACGCAGGCATCGACTCTGTGTATGATGTCATGGAAATGGAAGGTGGCAAGTGAAATAGGCTACTACAAACAGACATCAGACAGATGTACATAGCTCAGTCGAGTCCCATCTGTTATTATGCATGCTGACAATCTCTATTTTATTGTGTGACAGGCGAGACATGGTCACCAAGTTTGTCAACTTGTATCCAACCCTCAATGTTTTGTATGAACTTGCCAAGGGAGAGTACATGGCAAGCACGCCAATCATCATCAAAATCATGCTCTCTCGAGACGCTGACAAAGAGGACCTGGTCACCCAGATGATCAAGTGATCGTCGCACTCTTCTACCCTGTGAAAAAATTCATCAATTGGTGGGTCGTCGCTGGTGAGACAAGTATGTGGCAGATTCACAGCAGAGGTTTGTGGCCGCTGTGCAGGCTGTGCAGCACCAGATTAATTATATGCTAGTTTTGATTGCTTAGATAGACTCCATCTTATATAATTGTAGTAGTAAATACTCAAAACTCAATATCAACATGATCCATAGGCTCCCCCGGTTCCGATGGTCGGTTAGTCGACTTGAAGTTGAAAGTCACGGCTAACCGGGCTGATTGAGTCGACTCAACGGACTGCGGAGTAACTTACGCAGTTCAGCTAAATTGCCACTTCGGCTACAACTCGAGTCGGCTAAAAGTCGGAGCTGTGGCAACACTAGGACACATCCTATCTATTCTCTCCTTTCTTTCCTGGTCATGTGATCTGACATCATCTATGATGTCACCCCTCTAGGCTCCTACATCATAGACCTAGGCCAGGTATGCTCCCATGACATCATACCCTTTATCCATCTATACTTGTTATCTATGATGTCATACCTCACACTACACGCATGTATAGCTCTAGACCAGTTCTAGACTTACTTACCCTATGCCCTTGGTACTGTACAGTACTTAGTCAGTGTTGTATCTCTATAGTATATATACCATGACAATTCTAAGGTCTACCCCAAGTATATCTTAGTTGTCATTTGACACATCTTTGAACAATGGTTCATATGTCCCTTCCTCCAAGTCACTCCTCATGTCAAGTGTTGGTCCTAGACCCTTGCAAGACTCAGGATACTCCTACGAAGATCCTTCATGCCTAGCAACGTCACTATAGATGTTATCCATACATGAGCCCTTGACCCTAGCTACTATGGTGCTACTGTCTCGTCTCCCCTAGTCAAACCTTTGGTTCTCTATTGGTGTTTGCATACGTCACATCCACTATCTACATCCATATGTATCCTAGGTCTACAACAATGTGTGCAGAAACGAAAGCCCCCAAGTCTCAACAAAAATGGATCGGAGTGTATGCAAGTTTTGACCAAGTGTTATGATTCAGGGGCCAGAATGACACAACAATATGTGATCAATTCTGCCAAGTCCCCTTGACCAAGATTATCCACTCGGACCCAACCAACAGACGAAGCCTTAACTGAGGTATCAGGAGAGTTGCCTTAAGTTCCTGTGATAGACCACATAGAATCAAGTGGTCAAAACTGGAGAGCATCCAGCTTTGAACACCTAGCTTTTATATTGTTACAACTACATGCACAGACCAAGCTGTGCGGATACAGAATTACTACTTCTGGAACTAGTAGATGTGAATAGAAGTAGACGGGGATCAAATAAGAAGTGTTCGTGTGAAGTGGACAAGAATAGAATTCACACAAAGTGGAAATGAAAACCATGAGGTATGACATCATAGGTTCTAGACCTAATCATGTGTCAATGTCTCACAATCACATGCACTGGTCACATGACTTTTGAAAAGTAAAATTTGACTAAGTTTGAAAATGTGAAGGAGCGTAGTACAAGTTAGATTTGTGTGGTGTTATAACATTTGCGTCAGCTAAGAGCATTGGCTTTTCCCATACTAGTGCCAGGCTTTGTATTTAACACATCATTGAAGCAGGATAAATATTGCACCCAACGTGCCTGTCACCTATTCAGGTCTTGGGTCTTCATAAAGTACTGTAAATTGGCATGATCCGACCATATTTCAAATTGGTGGTTTGTGCCTTCTAAATAGTGCCTCTACTATTCTAGAGTGTTGATAATTGCCAACATGTCTTTATCAGCGATTGGATAATTACACTGCTCTGCGGTCATAGAGTGGAAGGTGTAAGCGACAGGGTGCCATTTGCTGTCCTTTTCTAAAGATAAGACTGCACCAGTGGCATAGTCCAATGTGTCGCATTTCAATCTAAAAGTACAATCACCATCCAGATATGCAAGGACCGGTGCTTTTGTAAAGTGTTCTTTTAGTGTGTCAAATGCTGATTGTTCTATTTCCGTCCAGGTCCAGGCCTGGTCCTTCTTTGTGAGATCATGCAGGGGTCTAGCCACCTGCGAATAATTGAAGATGAAGCAGCAATAGAAATTCGCCAAGCCTAAGAAGCTTCTAACTCCCTTTATGTTCATGGAAGTGGGCCATTGTAAAATAGCATCAACTTTTGTGTAGTCCATCTTAACTCCCTCGGGGGTAACGATCATCCCAAGCATGTCAATTTCCCTGACACTAAATGTACACTTCTCTGGTTTGATGAAGAGGTCATTCTCTTCTAGTCGCTTAAGTACTTCTAACACAATTTGATCATGCTCTTCTTGATTATCTGTTTTCATAAATATTAAAATATTGTCCATGTAAACGATGATGCATCCCTGCATGTCGTGGAGGATGTCATTCATCATTGCTTGAAATGTGGCAGGAGAATTACATAATCTGAAGAACATCATGAGAGGTTCAAAACTTCCTCTGTGACAGACGAAGGCGGCTTTCCATTCATCACCTTCCTTCATTCGGACATTGTTATATCCCCACCGTAAGTCCATTTTGGTAAATAACTTAGCTCCTTTGAGTCAATCAATGAGCTGGGAAATGAGTGGAAGGGGATAATTGTTCTTTATAGTTTGTTCATTTAAATAATGGTAATCCTGTACCATTTGTTTGTCGCCTGTCTTCTTGGAAACAAAGAACACTGGTGACATCATAGGAGATTTTGAAGAACAAATATAGCCTTTTCATAATTGTTCATCAATGAATTCGTCGATCTCCTTACATTCAACCTCCAATACAGGGAACATTCTACCCTTTCTTGGTTTAAAGTCTGGTCGCAAGTCAATTGCGTGATCCCAAGGTTTACATTCAGGCATCCATTCCAAATTCTTCTTTCGGAAACAGGCTATAAATGTTACGGATATGCCTATTCGCCTATATGGTATTCTTCATGGCATACTCCTAACCATTGCTACTTGCACGGTCTTCATTGATCGTTGTATGATTACTCTTTATCTTATCTCTCCTTTCTTTCCTGGTCACGTGATCTGACGTCATCTATGATGTCACCACTCTAGGCTCCTACATCATAGACCTAGGCCAGGTACACTCCCATGACATCATACCCTTTACCCGTCTATACTTGTTATCTATGATGTCATACCTCACACTACACGCATGTATAGTTCTAGACCGGTTCTAGACTTACTTACCCTACGCCCTTTGGTCCTGTACAGTACCTTAGTCAGTGTTGTACCAGTAGTATATAATACACGACGACTCTAAGGTCTACCCCAAGTGTTACGAACACTCTATTTTCCTATTTATTTTGTACATTTTTCCTTATTGTATTAAGGGCTAAAGGACACCCTATGCTACATAAAATAGACTTCAACGTTTTCCTTGATCGATCACGTGACCTTATCATGTGCCTGTGTCATGTGATCGTGGTATGAGTGGCTGCTGTGCACCCCTCACGTCATGTGGCTAAGTTGCTGCACACTCGGCTGTGTTTAATCTCCATGTCCAATGGGATCACAGCTATGCAAGGCTGTTCGCCTCATGTATTTAATCACCGTGGGCTTCTTTACTTCTCTTCCATTCCGTACCCACGGCTATGCTTCTTTATTCACACACCATGCTTCTCGCTCTCACGATACGCTTCCTGAATGTTCTACGACGTTCTATTATGTTCTATGCCTACAATATGTACAAACAACATGTAAACGTATATATAGTATGAATCCAATGCCAGCAGAACTTCAGTCAAGTTCTTGCTGGAATTCCCTCTGGCATTTGCTCGTCTCTACCTTGGTCCTGGTTTAGTGTTTGATTGCACCTATTGTCTTAGGTCACCAACATTAGAACTTGACTGTCATCTTTACTCGCTTCCAAGCACATATGCAGCCCCTAGCATTAAAGGGATATAGCTGGACCCGAGGCTTAACGGGACTTAGCTACACACTACCTACCATCTTTCTTCCTCTTTTGCACGTAGTCACTGGGTTACACCAGGATAGACCGTTAGCTGTTAATAGCATGGTAGTGGGTGAGCTCGAGAGCTCTTAATTGGTTTAAACACCACCCCAAAACAACCTTTATTTTCTTTGTCCTTTGGGACGGGTGCTTGTGTCACCACTTTATCCTTTTACATAAAGAAGAGTCGAAGAGGCTATTGCTTCAATCTTTGTACTGTGGTTGGAGTTGAAAAGTCCTCACCCAGTATCAATATTTTTACATACGGATGTTCCCCTCCTCCTCCAACATTAAGGTCGAAGACCTCGACATCATCTTACCTCTCCGTCTCAAATCCGAGGACGTAAAAGAAGAATCAGACATCGACCCAAATGACATCGTAATGGGACTCGAACAAGAAGAACCCCGATCAGTTAACGAACAGATCAGGGAAATAAGACACCATATTGGTGAAAGGGATCTTTACGATCCATTCCAAGAAACACTCACTCGTTGGCTAAACAAGTTGATCGAAAGAAGAGCTAGATCAGAAGAAGCTGGTCGGCTGATCCAAGAGGCCCAGGAACAAGCTGTGGTCCTTGCAAGAAGACGAATGCTCCAAGACAGACGATTACTCCGAGCACCAATCAGAATCCCCACCACCATCACCAATCGAAATGGATGGCGGGCAAACTGAACTCCACGAGCGTATCACTCAACTGTCAGAAATCATGAACAATCTGGCAAGCCAAGTCATCGCCTTGCAGCAGCAGGTAGCAGTGCAGGCACAAGTACAGGCCCAGGCACCCGCACCCATGCCAGGACCATCAGGAGGGTTCCAACCCCCTGAAAATAAGTTTTCACAAAAAGTGGAGATCGCCCCGGATCCAGGTTGGTTTGATGGTGATTACAAGCGCTATCCTACATGGCGCAGTAAAATGAAAATGTAATTGGAGATATATGATAAAGCCTTCAGTACACTTAAGGAAGAAAACGTGGCTGTTCTGTCACGAATCCGACCCAGCGAAAATGGGAAGGATATATACGGAGCTGAAGCATGGGCTCAAACAAAGCTCGAAGAATTAACGAGCACAAGGCAATGGCTGAGCAGAGCCAATCTGTTCAAAGAACTCGACGATCGGTTCCGCCCCGGAAATGAAAAGGATATGGCAATGCAAAAGCTTGTTGCCATGAAACAAGGAAAAGGGGAACGGATTGAAGACTTCATTATCAAATGGCTTACGCTATACCAACGAAGTCAATGTAACGATGTGATGGGGGTATATCTACTGGAGACACAAGTCTCTACCTCCATCCTTCAGCCGATCTGTGCCAATAATATGAGAAAGGCAATGGTCGCTGAATACATCACCCTAATCAAAGAAAGGGGCAATGCATTGGAAGCCTTTGCCATTCGAAGCAACCAGGGGCACGTCTGGACAGCAAACGCGCATAACGATTCAAAGCCCGTCTCACAAGGCAGAAATGCAATGGATATAGATGCAGTATGTACTTGAAACGGCTGCTTCAACTGCAAGGGTGATCATATGGTACGAGATTGCCCAAAACCTAAAAAGCAGTGCCCAAAGTGTTCCTTCCTTGGGGGAGGGCATCGAAAAGATTGCACTGATTGCTACACTGTCCGCACAGCATCAGTTAGCGATGAGGACAAACTGAAGAAGAGCCGCACTTCTTCAGAAAAGGCAGCAGAAGACCCCAGAGCCAGGGTCGTAAAAGAAATGGACTTTGAAGGAATGAGGGCCTACTTTAAGGACCTCGAAACCACAGACAAAAAGGGAAAAGGCAAGGCCACGTAATCGAACTGGGTGATTATGTGGACAAGGACCCTTCATTTAGTAATAAATATTCTGTATTCACCTCGGATGACAAGGGCAGCATGTATTCCTTTTCAGATTCAGATACTATTACTGAAGACGGGTCCCACGCTAGTCATGGGCTTGCTGCACGGGAATGCAGGCTTAATTTGTCTTTTAAATCCCAAAAAAATCTTTTATCTAAACAAACCCCGGAACAGATCCTAATACGGTCCGTAAGAATCAAGAACGAGATCTCTCTTGACGTACGAGTAGCTGGAGCTACTACCAAGCGAGATATGCATGAAACCAAAGCCCTTCTGGACTCAGGGGCTAACAGTATATTCATTGATCGAAAATGGATTAGTGAAAACAAGATTCACACCACCCGATTGGATCGGGACATCCCAGTTTATAACATCGATGGAACCAAGAACTCCACAGGTAATATTACGCATACAGCAGAAATTATTGTGGAATACCAGGGTCACCGTGAAAAGACTACGGCTGAAGTGACTAATCTTGGGAAAAATTCGATTATTTTAGGATACAGCTGGTTGAATAAGCACAATCCAGAGATTGACTGGCAGACCGGATCTGTCAAACTCTTGAGATGTCCTCGGAGTTGTTATTTATTACAGGAACGAAGTGTGTTACTCCGCACAATGGAAGAAAAGGAGTTAAATGACATGCCATACGTCTACCGGCAATTATGCTCTTTAGAACTGCTGAAGAAGGTGGAGAAAACTGCCAAAGAACTGGTTCCCAGGCAATATCATAAATTTATAGACCGTTTCCAGAAAAAGAAGTCAGAACGGATGCCTGAAAGAAAGGCTTGGGATCACACAATTGACTTGCGACCGGACTTTAAACCCCGAAAAGGAAGGATGTTCCCTACATCGGAGGTAGAACGCAAGGAGATAGACAAATTTATTGATGAACAACTACGCAAAGGCTATATTTGTCCATCAAAGTCTCCTATGACGTCACCGGTATTCTTTGTTCCAAAGAAAACAGGCGATAAACATATGGTACAGGATTACCGATATTTAAATGAACAAACCATAAAGAACAATTATCCCCTTCCTCTCATTTCACAGCTCATCGATCGGCTCAAAGGATCGAAACTATTTATGAAAATGGACTTACAATAGGGATATAATAATGTCCGAATGAAAGAAGGCAATGAGTGGAAAGCCGCATTCATCTGTCACAGAGGAAGTTTCGAACCTCTCATGATGTTCTTCGGGTTATGTATTTCCCCAGCTACATTTCAAGCAATGATGAACGACATACTCCATGATATGCAGGGTTGCGTCATCGTTTATATGGACAATATATTAATATTCACCAAAATGGATAACCAGAAAGAACACGACAAGATCGTGATGGAAGTCCTCAAGCGGTTGGAAGAGAACGACCTCTTCGTCAAACCAGAGAAGTGTACCTTTAGCGTCAAAGAAATTGACATGCTTGGGATGATTGTTACCCCTGAGGGAGTTAAAATGGACCAAACCAAGGTCAACGGTATTTTAGAATGGCCTGCTCCCACAAATGTAAAGGGAGTTAGAAGCTTCTTAGGTCTGGCGAACTTCTACCGCCGCTTTATCTATAACTACTCGCAGGTGGCTAGACCCCTGCACGATCTCACAAAGAAGGATCAGGCCTGGACCTGGTCAAATACGGAACAAAAAGTGTTTGATATGCTAAAAGAACATTTCACTACAGCACCGATCCTCGCATATCCGGACAGCGAGTGTGTATTTAGATTGGAATGCGATGCCTCGGACTATGCCACCGGAGCTGTACTATCTCTAGAAAAAGATGGAAAATGGCATCCCGTTGCCTATGCTTCCCACTCTATGACCATGGAGCAAAGGAATTATCCAATTGCTGATAAGGAGATGTTGGCAATCATTAACGCTCTAGAGCAGTGGAGGCACTATTTAGAAGGCGCAAATCACCAATTTGAAATTTGGTCCAATCATGCCAATTTACAATACTTTATGAAGACCCAAGACCTCAATAGACGGCAGGCACAATGGGCACAATATTTATCCCGCTTCAATTATGCATTAATCAAGAAGCCAGGCACTAGTATGGGAAAAGCGGATGCCCTTAGCCGACGAGAAGATCATGCTCTCAGCATTGAAAATGATAATAAGGGTGTCGTATTCATTCCTCCCGAACGTGTTCGGTTCACATACGTATATGGAGCCGAAGAAAAAATACTAGAGCGCATTAGGGACGCTCAAGAAAAAGTGAACCTTGAGACGTTCCCGGAAATTGATGGTTTCTGGAGGTTCAAAGATAAGATATATGTACTGGATGATGATACACTCCGGCAGGATATTATCGAACTCTATCATGATTCGACAATGGCCGGTCATGGTGGTAGTGAAAAGACATGGGATTTGATATCCCAATATTATCATTGGGAAGGGTTACATACGCAGATAAAGGACTATACCAGTCAATGTGATCACTGCGCACGCATGAAGCCCGGAAATAAACCACCTGCAGGGTTGCTTAAACCTAATCCTATTCCAGAAGGACCCTGGCAGGATATCTCTGCGGACTTTATAACGGACCTTCCCTTATCTAACGGCTTCGACACAATTCTCGTGGTTGTTGATCGCTTTTCCAAAGAAGTCATATTTATTCCCACAGTTAAGACAATAACCGCTTTGGAAACGGCTAGACTTTATCGCGACCACATGTGGAAGATCCATGGACTTCCCACATCTATTATTACCGATTGAGGACCCCAATTCGCATCACAGGTGATGGTGGACCTTGGGAAGATGTTGAAGATTGACCTTCACATGTCGACGGCATTCCACCCACAAACAGATGGACAGACGGAACACGTTAATCGCGATCTTCAACAATATTTATGACTATTTATGGCAGAACAGCAGACTGATTGGGCTGAATGGTTAGCGCTTGCGCAATTCAGTTACAATAATAGAACCCACTCAGCTACCAAAAAGTCACCCTTCGAGTTGACTCGAAGCTACGCACCCCATATGGGGATAGAACCACACGAAGCCAAAGCACCAGTTGCCATGGACTTCGCTAATGATCTTAAATTAATGCTGGACGCAGCCAGGAGTAGTCTAGAGAAGGCTCAGCTGCAGATGAAGGCTACCGCGGATCTTCACCGGTCCGACTCCCCTATCTATACGGTTGGTCAAGAAGTCTGGCTTTCCACCGAGCATCTCAAACTACGCGAGACTCGGATTTCCCGTAAATTAAGTGAACGATGGATAGGACCCTATCGTATCACCAAAGTCATGGACAATGCAGTTGAACTGCGCTTACCACGCTCGATGAGGATTCATCCCGTCGTTAACATCAGTCATATTAAGCCTTACAAGAAAGGGCTTCCGGGTCAAAATGTTGATAAGCCGGGACCTGTGGCTGTGTCTGATGAAGGCAATGAAGAATTTGAAGTCAAATTTATTATAGACTCTCGTCTCAAGGGTCGAACCCTCAAATATTTAATTCATTGGTGCGGCTATCCTGATGAGGATTGTACTTGGGAACCGGCTTCACACATTTCCAATGTGAAGGATGCCATTTCGGACTTTTATTTATTGCATCCGAATGCTCCACAAAAGTTGCGGATGCTGCAGGAGGACTTAACAGGCTTTTTCGCCCATATGAAAATTTCACCACTGCTCATGCTTTATGGTCTCGCCTGGAAGTCGAACCTTAGCAGGGGGGTAGTGTTATGAACACTCTATTTTCCTATTTATTTTGTACATTTTTCCTTATTTTATCAAGGGCTAAAGGACACCCTATGCTACATAAAATAGACTTCAACGTTTTCCTTGATGGATCACGTGACCTTATCATGTGCCTGTGTCATGTGATCGTGGTATGAGTGGCTGCTGTGCACCCCTCATGTCATGTGGCTGAGTTGCTGCGCACTCAGCTGTGTTTAATCTCCGTGTCTGATGGGATCACAGCTATGCAAGGCTGTTCGCCTCATGTATTTAATCACCGTGGGCTTCTTTACTTCTCTTCCATTCCGTACCCATGGCTATGCTTCTTTATTCACACACCATGCTTCTCGCTCTCACGATATGCTTCCTGAACGTTCTACGATGTTCTATTATGTTCTATGCCTACAATATGTACAAACAACATGTAAATGTATATATAGTATGAATCCAACACCAGCAGAACTTCAGTCAAGTTCTTGCTGGAATTCCCTCTGGCATTCACTCGTCTCTACCTTGGTCCTGGTTTAGTGTTTGGTTGTGCCTATTGTCTTAGGTCGCCAACACCAAGTAGATCTTAGTTGTCATTTGACACATCCTTGAACGCACGGTTCAATATGGTTATCCTCCAAGTCACTCCTCGTGTCAAGTGTTAGCCCTAGGCTCTTGCAAGACCCCGGATACTCTTACGAAGATCCTTCACACTTAACGACGTCGTTATAAGTGTTACCTCACGTGAGCCCTTGACTCTAGCTGATCACGATCGCTACCATCTCATCCTCTAGTCGAACCCCTTGGTTCTATTGTGTTTGCATCTAGTCGCATCCACTATCCTACGCACATCATATCCTAGGTCTGCAACAATAAACTTATGGTATTGCTGTGGAACTAGTTCCTTAGCAGTTTTCTCCACCTTCTTTGGTGGTTCTAAAGAGCATAATTGCCGGTAGACATATGGCATGTTGTTTAACTCCTTTGCTTCCATTGTGCAGAGTAACACACTTCATTCTTGTAATAAATAACAACTCCGAGGACATCTCAAGAGTTTGACAGATCCGGTCTGCCAGTCTATTTCTGGATTGTGCTTCGAGAGCCAACTATATCCCAAGATGATGGTATTTTTTCCAAGATCGGTTACTTCAGCCATAGTCTTCTCACGGTGACCCTGGTATTCCATGATAATTTCCGCCATATGTGTAATATTACCCGCAGAGTGCTTTGTACCATCAATGTTGTAAACGGGAATATCCCAATCTAATTGGGTTATGTGGATCTTATTTTCATCATCCCATTTTCGGTCAATGAATATACTATTAGCTCCTGAATCTAGCAGGGCTTTGGTTTCCTTCATGTCCCGCTTGGTGTTACGATTCAGGGGCCAGCACAACACCACTATTAGATGATCGATGCTGCCTAAGTCCCCTTGACCGCGATTGTTCACTCGGATCCAACCACTAAGCACAAGAATGCCTTATCGACAGGTATGCGGAGAGTTGCCTTAAGTCACTCAAGCCTTTTACAGCGAATAACCAAGTGGTCAAA